>VZSE01014770.1:328366-392964 GCA_013398275.1 Promerops cafer | reverse complement strand
CACCCCCACCCGCCCCCAAGTCATTTTAAAAACCGGCTCTGCTCCATTTGCCCACTTGTCTCCTCCCGGCCTCCCCGCCAGGCACGGCGCGCACAGCGACGAACGAGCCCTGACGGGCCCGGGATGCCCTTCCACCGGCCCGGAGCCCTGGAGCACACCTCGAGGCGGCAGTCGGACCGTAAGCCGGGACTGGGCGGGCCCCGAATCGGAGGTGCCTCAACGGAGCCGCGGGGATCTCAGGAAACAACATGGAGGCGGCGGTGCCAGGCTTTCCTGCCCCCGCAGCCCGCCTGCCCGCGCACCGCCAGCCCGGAGCTTCTCGGGCCATCGGAAGTGGCACTGCCAGCCCTCCGAATCCCCACTGGCTCTGCATTTGAGAGTCCGCTGTGTCTAGTTGCACTTCTGTGCTGGAGAAACAAGCTTTTTTTAGATTATTCACTAGGTTTTGGATTTGAGAGCGAGAGGGCAAGGAGACTGGTGGATGGGGCAGCTATAGAGCAAGGATGCAATGCCTGTCAAATCATCACCTGCATTTAAGCCTGGATGCCAGCAAAGGAAGTTCTATATGACATTACAGTTTCCTCCATCTGCCACTCAGAACATTTCACGTGAAAACGGACTAGGGCTGGCAGTCTGCAAAGCTCTTAAATGCTGGGCAGAGAAAGCTCAAGCATCATTTAAAACTTGCTTTGCCAGGAACTTTACTGAGCAGATATGACACTTTCAATAACTGCCCTGTTTCCCAAGCTTTGATTCCCAGATCGTCAGCAAGCCGTATTCCAAGAGAAGGCCTCTGCTCAGAGCTGATCGAAAGGCAATGAACTGCTGAGAAGGACTGTGTTGTAAGCACAGCCAGCTGACAACTTCACTGATGGCTCCTCCACAGGTGACTTGCTTTTTATGAAAAATAAATACAAACCACCACATCTCATACCATGCATTATCTGTCAAAAATAATTTGGAGGCTGGCTGAAATTCCATCTAGATAAGCCTAAAATGATGCCAGTAGTCTGGGGAAAACAACCAGAGCAGACAACAATTACATGTGCTTCTACCATTTGTCTTTCAAGTTAACAATTTGTGGGTGTTAGGGACTCCCCAGCTGCTGGTCAGTCAGTCGTGCACCTGGAGCATTTAGGAAAGATTTGCCTGCTCTGCTTGCTCGTCTTGGGACTCGAGAGGCACTGGCTCCTTTCTGAGGCAAGTCTACTGCTGTGATCTATGCCTTATCTCCTTCAGATGAGAATACTGCGATGCGCTCTGCATCAGCTCCCTGGAAATTGCAGCTGGAGCACACAGGCGCTGCCTTACTGCGTGCTCTCGTAGTACTGTACACTCTGCTCTCCTCGTCACTGGCTGCCCATTCACAGGTGGTGTTTTGGGCACGGTGCTTCGCTCACAGGAGGTGGTCATCGCTTCCTTCGCCTGGAGAGGAGGATCCGACAGCACATTCACCGTGACAAACCGCGAGGTTGCTCTCCTCAGAAACAGCCTTAATCTTGTTGACTGCCACGGCATGCTAAGAGCTTGGTTAGAGCAGCATTCCCCCTGGGGATCCAGGACTATGACAGAAGCTGTGATGGGGTGGATAAACTTGATAAGATTTTTATAATTTGGTTTTCCATTATCTGTTTTCTGATTTTGAAGCGAAGCATTAATTGAGGTCAATCCTTTATGTAGATTTATAAGGTAGGAGCGCTTAGAGCACTCTAACTTAAGCTAAACTTAAACTTACCTTAAGGTGAAATACTTTGGTATATATAAATACATGAGAGCACAGCTTATCTAGATAAGCTTGTTATTTCAAGGTATCTTTTACCTAATGCCTAAAATGAAGTTGCAGCATAAATAGCACAATTTTTGTAAAATGCTCAAAAAAGCATATAAAAAGACAAGGACAGCAACCATTCCCAAGTCAAACATTTCTCAAAGGACCAAAAATAAGTGAATTCACAGAGTTAAATATCTGTATCTCTAGTCCGTTGCAGAGCGGCATTTCCCATCTCCGTTATGACTACTTTATAGGTGTTACAAGGGAAATACAACAGGAGTTGCTTTCTAAAATATTTAAAAGCTTGAAAACTATATGGCTGATTCTGAAGGATGAACGGAAGTTTTAAAAGAGCTCATGCTATAAATGCAGGCAATTGTCACACCATTGTCAGCATTACAGTAGGCATCACTGGTAATACACAGGGTCAATATAAGTACAGAATGTAAACAAAGTTATCAAAACTGTATTAGTTAAATATCACGCAAGTAGAGACGCCATATCCTTTGCAGCTTTCCAAGTGATATATCAGGCTTCAACGTACAACCCCACTGAGCTTAATGGATAATTTAATTCTCTCAGAAACTAATTTTTGGCTGTCTGCAGACTCCAGATGAAAAACCACTGTCATTAGTACACCTTGTTCACATTGCCAAGTTTTCCTTTGCCACTGAACATTTCATTTTCTTTCCAGAAGAAAGAAATTCAACCTTCTGACTTGGCCACTCAGTGACATCTACCTACTTGACCACCATCAGTTACACAAATATTGTTATATACAAAACGTTACTGGGACTAACGAAGAAAGTAACCCCATCATGCTACTAGGGCTACAATCCCACACACACAATCAGGGTGGGAATCTAACACTCATGCAAGCCTTTCAACTTCAGGGTAAAGTCCTCAGTTGCATCTATATGCTCTCACCCTTCAATTCTGAAAAGAAGAAAAAACCCTAAGGATTTAAGGCCAAAAATGGTTACCAAAAAAAAGAAAAAACAAACAAAACCCCACCAAAAACCTTAAAGGATCAAGTTTACAATCAACACAACAAACTAAACAGGTTTGAATGTAAATTTCCAGCAAATACATTCCATCATCCAAGAGTAAGTGCTATAAATTCAGCAGATGTGCTACACCACAGTCATAAGAAAGATTGAAGTCTTTGCTTTTAGTCAAGAAAATCAGCTTGGTCATAATTGTACAGAGCCACTGTGGTACTACCACAACAGAAACTTTCCAAATCCTACCCATTTCCTCCCTGAAATCCTCCCTGCCATCTTCCTAATCAAAATGCTTTTGAGGATAGAGACACAAATAAGGCAGGAAAATGGCCTCAGGACTTGGCACCCTCCTCTATGCTGGATGGGATAGTCTGAGCAAAATAAAGTCCCCTGAGTAGCCCTCTGGGTTAGTGCCACTGCTCCCACCAGTGCTGCTGTCATTACACACGTGGAAGCAATGCTGCATCTTACTGTACATGAACTCTGCAATGGCTAAAGCAAACATTTTTCCCTGTTATGCCTTAATGTAAGGCTTACCTTGCACTTCCCTTTCCCCTCTCTCACAGATCCCAGCGAAAAATTGTCCTTCTGACCCCAAGAGGACTGACAAATGGTGATGGAGAGTCTCCTTCTGTCTTTGAGGTCACCACTTCTGATCTAGCTGTAATTCAGTAATTATTTAGTTTGTGTGGCTCTCCAGAAGCATACATTAGCAGCTTGGAGGGGAAACAGAAGGATGACACCATTCCTGACCTCAACCACCTCTCATCTTCACACACCCCATGAGCTCCCTCTGCCTGGAAGGGGGGAGAACAATAAGTGATGCAGGATGGGGGATCGAGAACAAATTTGCAGGTAACATAGGCTGGAAAGGCTCCAAGCACCCCAGTGTTTGTTAGAGGAAACATGATATTGGAATGCAGCTGGTGGGGTCCTCTGAGAGATTTCTTCTTCTTTACAAAAGGTTTCACTGCTGATGCAGCACTAGGAAGGTGAAGCCTCCGCAGAGTCAGGCACGCAGATTTCTCACAGACATGGCACCCGTCCCCTCAAAGTATTACCCTTATCCTAATCCTTCCCGCTGTTACAAAATTTCATCTCATGCACAGGCTCACCACTGCACTTTTACAGCTTTCATCTAGAGGCTCTTAGATGCTATGGGAATGGGCATTAGTGACTACCTTGAAGACAGATAATAGAAAACATGACAGCAACATTGGGCACCTACAGGTCATGCAACCAGGGACTGAAACTGCTATTCAGGGTGGGACAGCCACATCTTTAAGTGAGTGTAAAGCAAGGGCAGCTCACATGTTTCTCTTTCTCCAAGAAAGACACCAGCATGGCTACATTCATTAACATTTCCTACCGCCCTTCCTACCCAGCCCCAGGATTTCCCATACCTTCCTCCTATTTCTTCTACACTTAACTTCAGATAAAAAGCATTACATCTGACCCTACACAAGGGAGAAGCAGTATCAGACATCTCCCAAGGAACTGCAGCAAAGACAGGGAGGGCTCTCCTCTCATTCATTTACTGATATTTAACCTTTCCCCTTAAGACTACCAAAGGATCTGTGCTTGTTGGAAAATATTTTGGACAAGCACAGATTTTCAGCATACTGACAGTCATGTCTTGGGTGCATCACTTGGAAGCTGCTCTCCTCCAGACACTGGGAATGTCTCCATAAGCCATAGCATTAAGTCCTACAGCCCCTTCCTGCAACAGACCAACAACTGGATTGAAAGACTTTGGAGAATCTCAAAGGAAGGAAAATGATAAAGCACCTGAAGGTAGGTACCGTGAATCATAGCAGGAGAAAAAATTAAAACATTGCAACACTTCTGCCTTTTCATCTTCCCATTACAAAGAGCTGATTCATGAAAATAGGATCTTTGTACCTTAAGACCTCCTCTGCTGCTTCTGCTTCTTCCTTTTGCTTCCTGCCAAAAAGCTGCTTCTGGCAGAATAGAATTAGTTGCTGTGAAAGTGATTGTGATGCTGCAGACAAAAGAACCTGAGTCCAGCAGAAAAAGCGAGAAACAACAGAAGCTGAACTTTTAAGGAAAAGCCAATCACATTTCCATGCAAATGCCCAGAGTAATCAAGGTGGAAATTAAAACAGAAAGCCATATAAATATGATTTTTCAGCAAGACTGTCTCCAACAAGGCAAAAAAGACCATCAATAAATCTTCATTATCTGAATTGTTAAGCATATATAAATAAAAGTAGAAATTCAAATATTAGAACTTGTCTTTTTAAATGATCTTACATAAAACCAACTCTGCCTTGCCTGAACATGTTTTACTGAAAGGGATTTTTTTTCTCTCTTACTTCTACTAGCCCTTTACAGAGGTTTCATTTGCTGGGGTGGCTTTTTCTGCCTATGGGGAAGTGGGAATTTCTGGGCTTAACAAGCGCAAATCCCCATGACATATAGTTCCAAATTTTAGAGGCAAGTAAGGTTTTGATTCTTACTTTGCTCCCTGTTGGCTTCCTCCCTGATGTATGCAATAGCTGTTGAATCTCAGCTGTGCCAACAGGAGAGGGAAAAAAGGTCCCTGAAGGAACAGCTTTAGTTCTTCCAGTCACCTTGCTGCTACCACGCTCCAGAATTCCAGGCACATGAAACAGCACATAAGAAGAGCTTGCAGCAGCAAGAGGCGAATGCAGAAAGCATCAGACTGGACCAAAACCAAGAGAGTCTTCTGTATTCATCTGGTAAGAAGTCTGTACTTATATTGGGTAGTAGAAACTTAAGGGTCCACTAAAGATAGACATTGCATGAAACCTCATTAACTTCTTGTCATAGAAATCAACTTCTGTGCTTTTTTTTGTTACATACAGGGATGTTCTCTGGTCCTGATTCATCTGAGAGATTGGTTTATTGAAAATATTTTTAAAGTTCCACCATAGTTTACTTATGTATCTCCTCCTGCTAACAAAACATGAGGGAAAAAAATCTACTTCAAACACAACCACTTATATTTGTATCTCGAGCCTCATTAAAGTTTATTCAATGCTCAAACACTCTAATTCTACATTTCCAAAGATATTAATGTCTTATTTTAGTGCCCTGCATTACTTTAAAGTTGTACTCAAATCCAAATCAGGATAGGGCACATGAGAACATACAGAACTTAAAACATATTCCACTATTTATGAACACTACTAACACATTTGGGGATGGGGAAAAGTAGCATATTTTTGTTCCTAACCCAAGTGATGAAAATGCTTTAAAAGCTATTAGGTAACAGACAAAAAGACACAACTGTCCTCAGTTAAGAAAATCAGTCTTTAATTTTTAAAGCCTGGACATATCTACCTTTAGAGAGTCCAAGCCATGTAGTAAAATCTGAAGTAACTTGATTTTGTTTCAAGATTTGAGGGATTCTTCCAGTTGCCTACTTAAGTTCAGGTTCAAACTAATAAAACCTCTGCTTACATATCATGGCTTTCATCATTCCTCCTGAAATTATTATCTTCTGCAGATGGCAATCCTGCTGGCACTCACATTTGTCCTGAGAGATGATTAGGACTGAAGGTCTCCCACTTAACTTCTGTAAATGTGCTGTGAGTAATTAGACTTAAACAAAATACTGTCAGTTCCATTAGGGCTCTGAAAATAAGGTCAGCACTTCTTAGGACAGCAGAAGCAAGAACAGATACCTCAGCAAGCACAGTTCATGTCGACATACCAACTCAGTAAGTCTCCACTGGTATTAGCAAGTTTAGGAAATAGCCCAACTTCCAAATAAGAAAACAAGCTATCCTGACACTGCCACTTCCATGAGAAGCAGCAGCATTGCGCAGGGAGGGGGCGGGCTGCAGTACTCAAGGTCATCCCCTGACAACCCTGGCTGAACCCAGGTTTAATGATGAGACACTGGTTACATTGGTGGAGAGAAAGCATTTCACCAAGGTGAAATTTCACATACCCTGGGGTACCTGACCCCAGCTCAAGGATCCCCTCATCAGGGCCAAGCCTTTTCATAGCAGGGAGCATAATGTGAGAGAAGAAATGACTACTCTTCTCCGAAAGTAACAACTCTTGAAGTGATTCATTCCACAGGCTAAAGATCAAGGTGTCGGCTTACTCCTAATATTGATGAAAAAGGGTAGTCACCCTATTTATAATCAGCTAGCATTATCTCATCTCGAGAAACAGTAAGTCAGCAGCCAGCCTCAGGTGATAAGTAGGGGGTTTCCTTAACTGTCCTTTTCATTGGGACACAAGTTTAAAAAAAAAAATCCCACATAGAAAAGAAAGACAAAAAGCAGTTGTGGTTACAAGAAAGCGAATATCTTAACAGAAGCTGGCAGGTGGGGGAGAGCTAATTAACGCTTTCAGCTCATTCCCCTTCACCACTGCCTGGAAATTCTTTTCTGATACACACATTGCCTGCCTAGGGCTTTTTGAGAGACCCTTGCACATCCTCACTGATTACTTCCCCTACTCAGGGAGACAGACTGTCCTTTACCCTAAATGCTTTTATCCTCTTGATGAGGTCTCTTACCCAGCTGGATCCTGCTTCCTTCTCCCACTGCAATCTCTGAGCCTGAGAGAAGACACCTGGGGACCTTCCACTTTGCTTAGGAAAGAGATTTAATCCTTTCATGTCCTGTCATGGGGCTGAAGTGATGCACATCTTCCCCTGACCTGAACACCTACGGTTACAGTCCTGCACGACGGATGTCCTCAGATGAAGAGAAATCAGAGGAAAGGGTTTTCTCCACTGTTTTCTGCTCTTTTAAAAGCAGGTGTAGATAAAGTACTGAGGAAAGCCCCGTAGGGGACAATCCTGCCATACCCAGACAAAATAATGAGGCTTAAAATCTCTTCTGTATCTAACCTTAGCTAAATCACATCCCCAATGTCCTCTGCCCGAAGTTTTGCAGGGTGCATTTCACTCATTGCCCCTCACCTCCCAGACTCACATGCAGTGTCCAGTCCCACTTGGTCACCACCACTTCTGCCCTCCCTAGCGCCAGAGGTCCAAAGGAAGATGCCTCAATGGTTCTTTTGACTTAATTCTCCAAGTTGCCTATGGGATGATTCTAGGTTTCACTTCCCAGGCAAGCTAGGTAGTGACTCAGACAAGCCAACAAACAGGACTCTGCACAGACAACGATTTTTATCTTCAAAGTGCTTTACAAACTTAAAAATCCTTACTTCCCCTCTGCGCGAAAAAAAGAAGGAAAAAAAAATCCCTAAATATCACCATTGTGATGGAACAGAGATGCAAAAATACCTAAAAGTTCTTTCATGTTGGAGCAGAGGCAGAGGAGTCCTGTGGTGCAGCAGTGCTTTGGGTTTGAGGTCGTTTGTGGCTTTTTTGGCTTTTACACCAAAGACCTGGATTCGAATCCTGTTTCACATCACTCCAGTAGGACAGAGGCTCTTAAGCTGTGGCCAACAGGTCCCTTCCCCATGGGCTGTGGAGCTGGGGCTCTGAGAAGCAGGTGGCAGTACATGGGTGTCTTCCAAGAATCCACTTGCCTGTTCAGACTGCAAAAGTGCTGCACAATTAATTATACATCTGTGCTACAAAAGATCAGCTCTATAACTGCAGGGGGTGCTATTCATCAGCCTTGAAACATATTGGCAGAGGACAGCCAGGGTCCAGTAGTTGAAATAAAGAAATAAATAACTACAAAAGCAGGAGGTGCTCTGGGTCTTTAGGAGTGAAGTGCAGCAGCAGGACCCAAGTGACCCGGGAGCGGAGAGAAGCCTGGCCCTGCAGACAGTCGGGACCCGGTGCTTTTCACAGGAGCTTCACAAATCAGAGCAGCAGAGGAGCCACCGGTCATCGGGGTGATCGGAGTGAGATGCGTAGGCACAGCGGTGGCAGCGAGAAGCCTGCCTGACACCTGCCCTTTTCCGTTTCTCAGCCCTCCCCTTTCACGGAGGTAACAAAACATCACATTCCCAGCAGTGAGAATCCAGTCCTAAGTGGCTTCACCAAAGGGCAAATTCAGAAGGACCCCCTCTCACTCATCCCTTTCTTTTGAAGCCCTCCTTTCCTGGAGCAGGCATTTAGCAAGTACAAATACACCACAACATTAGGCATCCTTCCACTGTCACTCTCCACTATCCTTCCTCCTCCAGACATGCACACTAACACAAAATGACGGCTTCCTCAACAGACTGAATGAGCAAAGCCCTCGCGCTGATCCTTAATTGTCTGCGCTTTACTCTCTTGCTCCAGTCATATTATATCAAAAAACTCAAAGCAGCCCACCCACTGCCCCCGTCTTTGTCCAAAATCTGAAGTGAACAGTAAATTTGACACAGGGAAAAAAAATTACCAAAGAAGGGAGGGGCAAGCTAACCCCCCACTCCCCCCCCCCCCCCCCTCTCTACCCCCCCCTTTTTTTNCCATTTTCCTCCTCCCCTTTTTTTTAATTTTCATTTTTAAAAAATATTTTTAGGTTGCTCTTTGCTGGTGCATCCACATTGCTATTGTGCAGCTGTCAGTTAAAAAAACAACAACAATCACCAACCCCCCCAAAAATGAAGATATTAAAGAAGAAATCCTATCTCACAGCCTTTGAGAATATGACCCTGAGGCCTTGCCCTTCTCCCTCCTGATGCACCTACATATCACGGGGGAATGGCAGGCCCCCTCCCCATCCTCCCCCGTGCTACTCTGAGCCTGCAGAGNCGAAATATTCCCCCACCCCCCGAAAAAAACAAGAGATCCACCCCAAGATATTTGCGGTGAACTTGAAATATCTCCCCTCCCAAAAGAATAGGTCCCAGGGGCACACCCCCCCCCCCCCCAGATATTGGGGGGGGGACCCCCCCCCCCCCCCCCCCCGGCATATGCATAAGCCCCATAACCCATTTATGTCGGTCTCGCAGGAGCCAGACTGCAGCGAGCAGCCAACAGCTGGGGCCTTTGAAAAGGGACAAGGCGAGTGGCTCGCCGTGCCCAGCCACGCCGGGCNGGTGGGCACGGCGGCGTCGCGGGGGCGGGTGACACGCACAGGGCGCCGCAGACACACGGCCGCCACCGCCGCCGCCGCGCGTGGTCGGCGAGAGCTGGCCTCTGCAGGGCAATTTTCCACTCTCAACTTTCAGGGAGAGGGAGAGAGAGATAAAGCCCATTTACTGTACCTTTCTGGCATCTTTCTCAGCTTTCCCTGCTGCTTCTCCCCACCCCCTTCCGATTTATCTCAGCTACTGGTTTTATAAACCGAGAGGGTGGAGGGGGGGGAGGGAAGAGGAGAGGAGGGGGCTTTTTTTCTCTTCTCTCAGCCTCGTCTGCACCTTCTGCTTGAGCCCGCCGGTGAAGTCACAAGACCGAGTCTCTGACATCACACAGAGCCCACAAACGCCGGATTGTGACTTCACTGCAGGGTAGAACAGGGAGGAATAGGAGAGGGGAGGGGAAAAGGCTCTTATTCAAACACATATCTGCAGTAGTAACAAAGGGAACTCAGGAAATGGCTGGCCAAGAAAATGGCTTTTTTTTTTTTTTATAAATCATACTCCCCTTTTTGTTGTGGGGTTTTTGGGTTTTTTTGTGTTTTTTCTTCACAAATAAACTTGGTGACCACGGTGGAAATACCTTTTAAAAGTGGCCTGGGCAGGACAGACAGCAAGCGCCAGTCCAGGCGCCATCCTCCAGCGCAGCCCTTCTGGGACAGAACCACCTGCCGTGGCCTCTCTGGACCTGCCGGGACTGGAGCAGGATGACGTGCTGGGGTGAAGACCAAGGGGTGGCAGTGGCCACAGGAGAGACTCGGGGGGGCACGGCAGAGGGGGATTACAGGGTAAGGATGGAAACAGGCAGATGCTGTGGCTTGTGCCTGAGACACGCAGGGAAGGCAGCGCTGAGAGCCACCGGGCAAGCAGGGCCACGCAGAGTGAACACAACTCCGTGCCAGAGGTCTGGCAGCTGTGGGCCGGGCAGAGGTAAGGCTCATCAGTGGGCACTTGGATTTTTTTTCCCCCCACCTGAGGATCTGAAATCACTACTAAACTACAATTCCAGTAAAAGTGGTCGGAGCAAAGGTAACAGAGTTGTATGTAAGGCCTAAGCAAGGCAATAGGGAAAAGAGTGGAGTTTTCGATTCCCTAGTGTATTTTTAGGTTTTAGGTGCCCTGGGGAAGGGAAGACAGACTGGGGTAGATGAAAGAAAGGCCAGGAGACTTTGATGTACTCCCAGTACAAGGCAATGCTCGGATGTTGCTCTGGGAGCAAAAGCTGATGATATAAGACTTCTGTAGTCATTTCTGAAATGAAGCCTAGAAGAAAAAAAAGGGTTATTAAGTAGCAATTGGCTTAATGTGACCTGGAAAGTTGTAAGATTTGGGGCTTTTTTTTGTTTATTCAGCCGGTGTATTTTTTTTAACATCAATTTCTCAAAATTTAACATCACCTCAAACATGTCAGTAAATAAGCCCAAGAAAATAAAAATCTGTTATTTGTGTTTAAAATGGATTTTTTTTTTAACCTTTTGAAGCTAGGCAGCTCAAACACACACTGTGCTAATCATGCCTGAAGGCCAGGAATTCAGAGGAATAAGTCAAGGGCACAGCCACAGCCAAGTGAAATTAAAAATAAATAAAAAAAAATTCAACTGTGCTAATTGCAGACGTTATATTTATGAAGTTATTGGAACTGCAGAGCCAAAAGGAAGACAGCTTGTGATCCTCACAGTGTGTCCACTCCTCTCTCCAAGCTCCATCCCTGCTCTCATCAAGACCTACAAAGCAATTCCCATTGCCGTGTCGACCTGGAAGGGAGGAGAAAACAGCACTACCATCGTAGCCTGCCCTTTCCACAACCTGCCAGTGAGGCAGGAGGGAAATCTGTATGTGGAGCGAGCGAGAAGCGAGGAGGAAGCAATCCAAATCCCTGCCATGAACCAGCTGGCAAGTGCATTCCCAACTTGCTGCTGCTGGACGGTGGGAGCACCCCATGAGTGCCCGAGGTGCTCCAGAGGGCTGGCACCAGCACTGGAAACCCAAGGCACTTCTCAGAAACTTCTGTACCCCAGCTGCTCTGTGTGCTTCCAGCATAAAATCCAGGCATCCAGAAGACGGTCTTCCAGGTTGGAGTTGCTCCATGACCAAAGCCTCTGTTCCCACATCAACTCTGAATCCCAGTGCCTTGGGGCATCATCCCAGCCCTGGCAGAGCCACAGTGTTAGGGAAGATTTCCCCCGTTGTTTTACAGCGTCTCCATGCCAGTACAGCAATAAACCAGTCTGAATGGATGGAATAAACTCTCCTGCCTCTGCTTGTTAGAGGGAGGGAAAAGGTATGAATTGCAAGCAGGGAGGTCCCCATCCAATCTCATATCCTTCAGCAAGTCTTGCTCCTTATTTGGCCACAACTTTACTACCATTTTTATATTGACTCCTTTTATTTTTTAATCTATTTTTTCCACCCTGCTGACTGCATGAGAGGAAACCTCCATGTTTATCCCACTCCTTTTCTCTCAGGGAATCTCTCTCAACCTGCCCATGGCGGGGAGGCAACATGGCTGCCAGCATGCCAGGATGCAAGGTGAGGAGGTGAATGGGGGAGAAAGGGAGGCACCGGCAGTTGCTGGGAAGAGGAAAAAAGAAGGGGGAAAAAGCAAGGAATCTAACACATACACACTGACTAGCACAGGCTTGCTCCAGCTTGGCCCACGATGCAATTACCTGACTTGGAGGCTGGCCAAGCCTCCCAGGTTAAGTCCCTCTGCACTTGTGCAAAATGCTGTCAGAGCTGCCGGGACTGTGAATGCTCAGGGCTCCGGCAGAATGCCTCATCCAAAAAGGAAAAAGGAAAAAAAAAGAACAGAGACAGGGCAGGGACTGAATGGGCTTATTTTCACACAACTGCAATTGTTTTGTTGATGCGGAAAGGTAATTAAAAAAAGTTCTGATTTCAAACGTGCCACAGAATTCCCAGAGCCCGGAGGCTGCTGCTTAGAGGCAGATTAATCACACTGAATTCTCCATCTAGATATTGCATGCACTCCAAACTCCCACCGCTAATAGCTCTAATATTCTCCTCAGCGTGTGCATGCTGCTGGTGTTATGTTCCAGGAATATTAATTCCCCAACTCGAGCTCCTTTTGCTTGCGCATGTACCCTAAAGGCTTGCTGCCAGGCACCGGGAGATTATGGAAAAGAGAAAACAGGGCTAGAGGAGAACCAGGGTGAAAAGGTACTGGCTGCAAGTCCTCAAGGAAAGTCATTAATGTTCTTTGGATAAGCAAGCCGTCCAAATAAAATCTACCTGAAGGCCAAGTTCTTTAAACAAAGACAGCCAACTACACACACACAAGATGGTTGAAATTAAAATGAGCTCCCAGAGCTGGCTTTGTGTTACCCGTTCCCACTACCCTGAGACTTGCTCAAAATCTCAGTCCTGTTAATTGTGAGCTCTGAACTAGCAGTTTCATTTGTGTCTTCTGCTGGTGTCTTTCCCCAGCCCCCCTTACCCCTAAGCAAGGCTTCATGCATCTAAAACTCTTGCTGCCACACGCCAGTAACAGTGAAAAT
This sequence comes from Promerops cafer, assembly GCA_013398275.1. Classification (NCBI taxonomy): domain Eukaryota; kingdom Metazoa; phylum Chordata; class Aves; order Passeriformes; family Nectariniidae; genus Promerops; species Promerops cafer. The sequence goes on along the minus strand of VZSE01014770.1, from coordinate 379,678 downwards.
ACAGCAGGTTGTAGTGCAAGCATCTGAAGAGCAGGTAGCACTTTACACAGCAAGTCCCTTCTACCGCTAGCAACACTGACAGGCCAGGGGGTTCATGGTCCAGCTCAAGGCATCCCCAAGATCCTCATTCCACACAGAAAACAGGAAAGCGGAAGATGAAGGCAGGAAAGAAACATAAATTTTCTCTGCATTCAACTAACTGCCATTCCTGATAAGCAAGTCAGAGTATGTGTGTGATGTATATATATGGCCAAAAGGCCAGCTGCTAAGCTTTAAAACCAATGCACACTTGAGAAGTACATTTAAGATGCCTATGATGTAATTTTCAAAGCTGCTAAATGCCCAACGCTTCCAGTGCTGTTCAGCAAAGACTGCAGGTAGTCACCAGATTAAAACACAGCTCCCTAAAACCGGCCATATCAGGACTCTGGAAATTACCACGCAGAAGAGACCTCAAAAACGGATGGTGCTGGTCATGCTTCCATTTAGTAGGATTACTTGCTTGACAAGAAGCTGTCATGGGCATGATTTTCTGTCAAGCAGTCAAAATATGTATCTCCATGTAATGTAAATCAGTGTAGTTATGTCAGTACTGGAAAATCAAAAGGGGTTTGCCCCTTTTGTTGCCAGTGTTTCTGATAAGCGAACCAGTACGATAACTGAGCCATAGGTTACACTGGATGTTCAGACCAGCCCATCAGCTGTTTTCACAGCTGAGAACACCTTACCTAGTCTCTGGACTAAAATCTGTAACACCACAGGTGCACAGGCATAGGTGGCGGCCCTCTCCACACTCATGGCAGGTCAAAAAGAAAAGTCGTATCTTTATGGCTAAATATTTTACAGGGGGCTGTTGTTGCTGGGAGAGAAAAGGCTAGGAACATTTTTGAAGCTTCTTCTTGCTATCTGAACCATGCAGGTCTACAATTGTACGTGCACCTTGAACTCTCAGCCAATTCCTTAAACTTGGCTTCTGCTGCAGGGAGGGAAAGGACAGGACTCCATCTGAGGCACTGTCTGTGTAAGGCCCTTGGGGTTTAACTCTGCTGTAGTGGGCAGGGAGAGGTATGGGCTTCCTCCACTGTGATAAACCAAGGTACTGGCATCACTCTGTGTAGCTTAGGTTCAAATCTGTGATCCTCTTTCTCTCTTTGTGCACAAAGAATGAAGCTGATAGCGAAGCTGACATCTAAATCCTCAATATTGCACATCTGAGATAACCCTAGTTGGTTTTGTTTTTCAAACTCAAATATACAAGAAGGGAGAAAGAAGGATTTCAACCCCTGTCAAACCCTGTCGCCAGCCCTCTGAGTTACAGATCTGTGAACTCTTACATGGGATGAGGGCTCTTTGCTTTTATCTCCCTGTGCAGCGTGTGTCCTCAGCCCTTTGCAAACAGATGTTTTGCCCTCTGAAACGGAATAGAGGGGGGAAAAGAGAGCATGAGCACAGGGGAAAGAGAGAGAGAGAGAGAGAGAGAGAGAGTGCGAGAATGAGCATGAGCAAGAATGCTGTCTGCAGATGTCAATCAGGACTTCAGTCTAGGTCTAACCTGCCAGTCCTGCAAAAGGAGGATACATGAATTTTCTAGTTGGATAGTCAATGTCATCAAACAAGAAAATTGTGAGGTTTAGGTTGTAATGCAGTCTCACATTCAGGAAAAAGGCCTTGCTACATGGAGATGATGTGGGACTGAGGAGCCTATTCCTAGCACCTTAAAAATTAAAATTTCACTACAAATAACCCAAATGAAATGGTCAAAAATAGTACAGCATTTCAGACCGTTTTTGTAGAGCATGGTAGTATTTGGCAAGGGGAAAGTGATTGTAGGTAGATTACTGTCAGGGTTGGGGAAAGCTTTCTCTGCATTTAAAAAAATTATATGAAGGAAAATATTCTTGGGAATGAAGTCTAATGATTACATGTATATAGAGTGTCATCTCTATCTTGGCGTTTAACAGAAATCAACTCCCCCACGCCAACACCCTCCCCTCCAGCCACCCACCCTGATATTCTTCTTCACCACTTCCCACCCATTAACCCAGTACCTGCAGTGCAGTGTTCAAGTGGGACTGGCGGAGCTGCTGCCGCTGTCATCTCCTCGGAGCTGGCAGTCACCTGCCAATCTCGCCCCCACTTCCTCCTCCCTCCTGCTCCCCCCCACCCCTCGTCAGTGCAGCTTTCCCTGGGGATAGATCTCTCTCCCCCCTTCAGCAGCCTCACAAATAACTACTGTTAACTCAGTAATATCCCCCTCCATGGTTTTTTAATTACCAGCCGTCCACAGGGCACGAGACTCGCACACACAGGGAGAAACGGGCCAAAGAGGTGGGCTAGCAACAGGGCGTCGGGGAGTTTGGGCTGATGTGGGCTTCAGCCGAGAGACGGCTCCTTGTGCTCCGTCCGCATGGCTGGGCTGGCACAGGCAGCCTGCAAACCCCCGCGGGACACTGCCACCCTGGGCACGGGCATACGTAATGTGCCACTGTGCTTGGGGACAGGGGGACTTGGTCCTGCGAGAGCTGGTGGGGAAAACTGCTCCTGCAGGACAAGGGGATTCTCTGCTACACCAGCTGAGGAAGCATCATCCAGGACAGCATTTGTTTATACGGTATTTTAAATGGTACCAGAAAAAAGGGGGGGAGGGGAGAAAAGGAAAAAAAAATCAGGTGCATTTCTGTTTGTGTATCTTCACCAAATACATCTCTCTTTTCACATATGAAAAGGCCTTTTTTTTTTTCCTTTGCAAGACAATAGCCTTATTTTACCTTTTTTTTGTGTGAAAATTCATCGGTCTGTGGCCTGAGGCTTTTTCTTAGCCTTTTATTAAATGGACACGGCTTACTGAACTTTCAGACAACCTCTCCACCTAGTATTTGTTTGTTCACACCCATTTACACTCTCTTGATTTTTAACAGGTCTGAATAAGGCTTATTTTTTTAAACACTCGGTTAATGAAGTTTTATCTGAATAGTCATAAGCCTATTAGTGCTCAAGTTGTGCATCGAATTCCCCCTCCCCCCTAGAGGTTAAACAAGACCAGAAATCCTTTTGTATTTGAAATAACATGCTGGGAAGAAAAGAAGCAAAGAAGGATAAAAAAGCCCAAGCCCCCCATTAGATCCCTTTTAAATCAAAAAGAGACACTAGAAAAGGGGCATAACGCAAGGCGCTTTCCCCCTTCCCCCCTCTTCACTCTTCTCCTCCCTTCTTTGTAGGTCACCTTTACTATGAAGACATTGATGCTTCAAGTCTTCATTTGCTTAAATAACAGAGTAAGTTCAACACCCCAATTGGGTAACCACTGTACCCCAGGTGGGCAGTGAACGGGAAGGGACATCCAGGGAGGGAGGCACCCTGCCTAAGGCGAGGACTGGGTCCTCAGTACACGAGTCAGACTCGGGGGTCTTTCCTGGGAAACAGCAGGTGCTTTTGGAAGCGGACAGGTTTGACAGCATGGCACTGAAAATGCTGGGCTCGAGTGGAAGGGGAGGAGACAGACATGCTGTGCTGAGGGATGGCCCCGACGCTGGCCTCCGCACCCTGGGAAGGGCTGAGGGCAGCAGTCGAGGGGAAGAGTATGGCAGTCGTGGCCTAGGAGTCCTTTGGCAGCCGCCCCTCCATCCCGGCACAGCATCCTGGCAGACAAGAGAGCCCCCGCTCCCCTGAAATAAACAGCAGCCTTCCCAATGCTTCATTAAACTAACACAGCTTCCCGCCATTGCCCCGGCAACCGACACAGGCCTCCTGTTTGCCAGCTGGGGGAATTAAAGGAAGCCTGGCAGCCAGCCCCTGGCTCCTCCAAAAGCTCCCCTTACACAGTCAGAAAGCATCCCCTGGCAGGGGAGGGGACCAGGTGGCTCCCAAGGTGCCAACTGAGATGGGGGAGTCCTGCCCACCCCCGCTCTCTCACGCTACAGTCCCCAGGGGGCCAAGGACCCTGCCACTGCCACCAGCACTGCTGCTGAAAGGCAACACAAAGCTGGAGGGCTCACCAAAATGGTCCCCGAACTGGAAAAGGACTAAATAACCTCTGGATGGTCCAATAGCGCAAAGGTGGACACTACTCCCCTCCACAGCATCACCTCTGTCCAAATGCGATCAATAGTTCACATTAATTAGCAACACATTCCTCTTGCTGCCCGACAACCAGCTGAGAGAACAAAATATATCCTCTTGTCCCTGGTTTGCATCCTTTCATCCCTGCTTTTCCTCCTCTCTCTTAAACTACATACACTGTGGGGTAAGCCTTAGCATGACCCCCACTCCCTTCAGCCCCTTGGTGGATGAAGAAGGCACCGCAGACCACCAGCTGCCCCACCCTTTGCTGCTCGCCCTTAGAGAAAGCTATTTCAGGGAAAGTTCCAAAGGGAGCTGTGTTGTACCAGCCTGCGGACGCCCTCCTGCTCTTCTACCTGTTCTCAATCCACGTTCAAAACAAGTAGATGGGCCCTTCAGCCAAGGCAGAGACACCCCTCCACACGAGCTCAGCTAGGGAGCTCTGCCCAGATCCCAAAATCAGACCTGCTGGGCTGGTGTAGGTGCAACATACCAGCTGCTTCCAGTGCCTTCTTCCCACCACTGTCCCAGGCCACCGAAACCACAAAGGAAGCTCGGCAAATTGGTGAGGAGAGGAAAACATCTCACTTCAAAACAGCAACAAATGAAGCAGTACTATTCACTTGCTCGGGCATCCACATCTGTTTTGTCCTGTTTTCCATGACTACTGGCTGTGAGCAGAGGTCTCACAGGGAGGAGCATTAAGTATTTATTCCAGCTCTAGGTTTTGTCAGCTTCTGATGCCACCAACGCGTTTTGATTCTACTTGAAAAACTACACTGCTTTTTTTATTTTTAATCCAGGGATCCCAAAACAACCATACAAAGGTACCTCCAATCTCCCCAACAGTAGCCTAGCTTTCCATAGCTCTGCACCACACATTTCATAACAAATGTAACTCTGTCTGGAGAGACCCATTTCAGTCCCACCTCTCAATCTATGACCTACTCCTCTCTTATTTTGTGATGATATTTAGCTTTGTGAAATACTATTTAGCTACATTTAGAGCAATTAAGAAGAAAAAAAAGGAGGAAAATAAAGAAATTAGTACATTCCAGATTCTGGCCACAGCTCTGCATTGCATGAGGAAGTGGCACGTGGAAAATGTGGAGCTGTTTTAAGCATTCAGTAACACACTCTAGCAATCTTGCAGGGTCAAACATAAAGATAGTGAGTCCAAGCAGCCTTACAAAAATTAGCTCAGTGATCCCACCTCAGTGACAGAAGACAGCAGTGTAGTTAAAGGTGTCTGAGCAAATCTTGAGCAGAGGGAAATAGGGGTAGGATAATACTATCAAACACCTTCCTTCAGTGCAAAGCTCTCAAAAAGAACTCAGATTGTGAAAGGGGAGTCTTTGAGGTTAAAGGGACTGTAAATTACAGTGGGAAGAATACTGCCTTATCTTTGATGTAGAGATGTAGAGAAAAGGGGACACTTTCTGCTACTTGCAGGAGAAATTAAAAGGGGAGAATGCGTGCGCAGACCACTGCAGGTAATGGCCATTGGACTGGGGAGCCTGGTAAAAAGTTGCAGGCCTGCCAGTGGTCGTGGTTTAGCCATGTCTCCTTCTCTGGAAGTTTCTGGTATTCTCACCTTCTGGTTCTCACCTTGTGTGGGGCTCTGACCTTGCAAAAAAATCACATATACACACACACACACAGAAAAAAAGGCAGGTTCCTATTTCTTAAGCTTTTCTTTACAGCAATAAAAGTCACATCCTGGATATTTAAAACCAAATGCTTTCCCCAAATGAATGCCAAATTATGTTTTTATTTGTCGGGTTTTTTTTCCCCTTCAGGTATTGCCAGGGTGTGGAGGGAGAGGCGGCTGACAAGTCCTGAGGCAAAAAGAGACCTGCAACAACAATCTGGACTGGTCTGTGCCCTGTCCCCACCTCTCCAACTGGGAAGCACTTGCAGCCTGCTGTTGCCAAACCTACTTTTATTTTTCCATTCTCCTCACTAATTAAACCTTCAGTCAGGTCTACCTCTCCTCCCACCTGGACTAGTTCAACCCAGTGCTTTCCCTTTTTTTTTTTTTTTCATTCTTCTCCAGACACAGGAGATTTAAGTTTCTCAAGTCCCAAAGTTCCCGGAGGATGGGGTGGGTAAGGAGCGGTCTCTTGGCTCAGGCGAAACACGGTCCCCCTCTGGCTGCCCTCCTCTGGGACTGGTTTTCCGAGCAGAAGAGATCTCTGTCAGCGAGCCAAAGGCGCGCAGGGCTAGGGGAGGTGCTGGTCTCCGTGTGCGCACCGCGTCCTCCTTCCTCACTGCTGCCATACATGATTAATCATCCCTGAGACACGCCTGCTGCTTCCCTCTGGCTCTCCAACAACCACAACAGCGGCGGCAGCAGCAGCTGAGAGCACAGAGACCTCCTCAGGTTCCCGGCCCCAGCCCAGAGAGCGTTTCCCAGCGGGGACCTCTGATCCTCGCACAGATCTCTCCCGCACATGCCGGTCCTGCCTCACGGCCTCGCAATTAATCGTTCCCCTCCCCCCATTTTCAAACTCGGCTCATCTCCCACCCCTCCCCCACCCCCCTCCATCTGTGTCTAATTGCATTTCATCTGTAGTCATTCTCTGGAAAACTCACCGGGAAGGTGTCCAGGAGACTAGCACAAGCTTAAACACGCGCTTGACACGGGGAGCCGGGGAGCAGCCCGCCGCTCTGCTGGGGCGCGTCAGGGGCCCGAGGGAGCTGGTCCTCTCAGCAGCCCACCCCTCTCCTCCCTGCTCCCAGCCCGGGCAGGGGATGCGGTGCCTGCCAGCGGGCGGGGGGCTGGCAGCTGGAGAGAGGCGGCAGGCAGCCAGGAAGGGCCGCTGAGAGCCAGCGGGGCAGAGGTGAGGCTGCTCAGATGCCAGCTCGTGCTCCACCGCGGGAAGCATTTGCTCCCCTCCTTCCTCCGCCGAGCACCGTCGGCCTCCCCGTGGGCTCTGCCAAGACCAGCGTGGGACAAAGGCAGGGGAGAGGCAAGGTCCCACCCGTACGACCTGCCCCCAGCGTGATCTGAGGGCTCCCCCAGCTTCTGGCTCTGCAGAACGATGTCCCCATCCCCACACAGGCACCCTCCACTTGCATCACCGATGTTCCTGCCTTGACCGGGGCACACTTAAGCCCGACACGTCCCAGCTGTGTCTGGTACGGCATGTGCATCCCTGCTGGTCTCACAGCTCTACAGTCCCACCCCATCACCTTGCTGCTGCTCTGACCCTGCACGGTCTCCTGTAAAATCCAAACATTTCCCCAGGGCTTGTTCACCCCGGGAAGGGAGCAATAAGCTGGGCTCTGAGTGGACGGCACAGTGGGCACTGCACACCGACTCATGCTGTAGCCACTCTTACTCAACACTGCCGGAGGAAGCAGCTCAGCTCTTAACTGCATATGAAAAATGCCCACACAGAAGAGTCAAGAACAGTGGGGGAGCCATAAACTCACACCCCAGCTTACTGCATGCCAGCTTCCTTGCATCAGTGAGCATAAGTGCCCCAGTGGCTTTACTCTGAAAGCAAGGTTTCCTCCTGGAGATGTAGACCCTGAATGTGGGCTACTTTAAGGTTTTAGACCTTGGGTAGAAGATCTGCAGCCCAAGGGCTGGGCACAGACCACAAGTTCATTTTGCATAGGCTGGAGCCACCTGACTTCACACACCACTGTTGGATAATGTGAAGCTGTGGACTGATGTGTGGCTGTCCAAAAGCCCAGCTTGGTTCTCAACAAGGGGAAAGCTCTCCACCTTTTCCACAAAGAATCAGTCTTCCAGCTGTGGGAGGATAGGGAATAAAATACTAACCTATATAACACCACCTCCAGCTTTGTCCATTTGCAGCCAAACTCTGAATATAAAAATTCACAGCTCAGGTGAGGGTGATATTTATTTCAGTAGGCCAGCAACTTAGACACAGACAAAACTTTTTCCATTTCTTTTTGCCATCAGCTCTACAAGCAGATCTGCTTCTACCCAGACTATCCAGAGGACAGTGATTACATCCAGGTAAATCCCAGGCTTTTCCTTTCACTTGCCTTCCATGGACAATGGTTACCCACCAAAATCCGTTCAAGAGCTACAAACACAGAAATAAGCAACTGAGTTACCACAACTAACAAGTTACTATTTGCTAGCTGAGCCACAGAAACACTAAATCAAGCAACCTCCTGATAGTTTAGGCAAACATTTTACTACTTACTGCAATGAAGAAAGATCACAGAGTCAAACTACCATAGCCCAGATGACAATTTATAATCTTATTGTGGTAGATAAACTTGCTGGCAATCGTGTGCTGGTTCACATGTTATGCTCCGCCAGTATCACACCGAGTCAAATCTTGATTCCACCAAATGCCACAAGCCAAGTGCATTCCTGCAGTACCATTGCAATGCAGTTTGCGGTGAAAATGCAAAAAACCCCTACACTTTTATCCTTCTAAACCTCTTCTCAAGACAATTATCTTAATGAAAAATGCTACACTGAAGCTGTTCATCTCCACAGGCCGATTTGACACAAAAATATGTAAATGTATCTTTAAATAAGCACAAAAATCATCCTGCCTTTTTTCCTCATTCTTCCTGAGTATTGGACACTGAACCAAGAATCTGAGAAGTCTGGGTTTAGTTCCCAGTTTTAATGCAGACTTTCTGCACCATCTCAAACCACACAACACAGCTCTTTATGAAGCTATAAAATGGGGCCAGTACTACTTTTGACACAAAGCAAGGTGAAATACATGCATCAGTGCTTGTAAAAAGCTCTATACAAAAGACAAGGGTTGCATAAATAACTAAATATAAATATACCCTTCAGATTTACCTCTGCCCCAGAACTCTGACTCTGTAAGGTAGTCTACAGAGAAGGGTATTTCCCTAATGCTTTCCCATCTAAAGCAAACGAATACCTGTGAGAGAACAGACAGCACTCCATCTGCAGATGAATTTTACCTGCTTTCAATGCTAGTTCAGAGCCAGAACATGCTGGGAGTAAACAAAATCCATTACAAGACTACAGTTTATGACAAATCACATGGACCAAGGACCACTGAACAGGTTCCGCCATACGCAGCAAGATGACAGAAATTACCATCACCCTCACAAACTCTTGCAAGAGGTCAGTTGGGTGAGACAGAAACTTACCTGTTCTCCCACTGCTAGTGGCACTCTGCTCCATGTCAACACACATCCTCCACACTGGCAGAGGAAGTTTTTACTGGCACTGTCTGAACTGTATCCTTACAGTGCAATGAGTGTCAACCCTGTCTCATCAGCACAGAGTTCTCCTTATCAGAGCAGGGATGCACAATAGGGAAAGAGAATTACGTACACACGAGCAGTGTTTCTCCAATGCTCAGCATAAAAATCTAATCAAAATTGTACCAGAATGGTGATGTGAAAAGCACCCTGCCAAGTCAGTAATAAATATAAAATTCATATCTTACATTTCCACAATGTATCACCTCTCATTCTGCAGTACTTTACGCATTGTTGGGACTCAGATGAATCCCCAAATCAGAACAGATTTGTATTGGAATCTAACATTTTTGTTGGCTTCACATTCATTCAAATTACAGCCCTAAGCAAGAGTAGGATAACAGGCACTTAAAATGGCCCCTTGAATGCGGCAGCAGCCATTTTAAATGGGGGCCCAACTCCTTCCAGCCGCCAGACTGATTCCCTGAAGATCGTCTCCCACCCACCTCTCACTCCTGAGCCCTGCATGAGGTCCTGTTTGCCCAACTGAGGATATCCTAAATCCAAATACAAACCATCTAATTTTAGAGATTGCAGCCACCAAAACCTGAGCAAGAGTCAGGTTTAAAGATAATAAACCCCTATCTTCTTGGTTTTCACCCTTCCCAAGCAATACCACTGCACAGGTATTACACACAGCATCTGCAGAGATCAAGAACTCTGGAAGAGCTGAGCAATCAGCAATAGTAACAGCTTTTCCTTTTTCTGAAGACCTTGTGAACTGGGAGAAAAGTAGAGATGGCAAGGAGTGAAAAGTCACAGTCCACCTCCCTGTGGCTCATTATCTTAACATCCATCACTAAATCCTTCCTGAAAGATGCATTTGCCAACTCCTCTGATGGGAACACTGAGCAGTGCCATTCTTTCTTGTCCTATCAATATGGCTGTATGACAAAACTGCACTGTTTTTTGGCCCAAAGTTTCACTTTCTGAAAGACACATGCATAAAAGACAGAAGGTGTTAGAAACCATGAGGAGCACTACAAGTGTTAATAGCAGTAGGTACCTGAAGAAAAGAAATGCTGATTGTTGTCCTTCAAGTATACCATACATAATCACTGCATGTCTAAATAAGAAAAGCATCTTCTAAATGCTCAGCTAAGACTAAGGTGTCTAAACAAAGACCAGGTTTTCATGAATGTTCAAATGCCTTGAGCAGTAGGTGTTCAGTTCTAAATTCTGATGCTGCCTCTAACAAGGTACAGATGATCCCAAACTCCTCTGCCTCATCACTAGTGGCAGCACAGCTAACTCAAGACAGCAGCAGTGGAATGCCTTGTAAGGTTTCCCTTTTGTCAGTAAGGTTTTGGAGATCTTCATATTTTTCATATTCATATCTATTCACTTCTTGGGGCACTGTCTACAAACCAAGTTGGAAGAAAAAAACCCTTGGAAGCCATAATAATATGAATGGCTTAAAGTGGTCCCCTCAAAGCAGGAAAAAGGAGCTCGTAATACTTGGAGCTGCTTCCCAAAAGAATTACATTATAAAGGTAGGAGTCTTCTGTAGCTCCGACTACATTTATCTGCATCTACACTGATGAAATCAGGACAGTTATTTCACCTCTGGCAGCAGAAACACAGCTGCAGCACACACAAGCATCGGCTCCTGACATTAAAAAACACCCCAAACCTTTCCACAATGTCATTTAGCTTTACAAAGAAACGATAAACTATGCATCATTTGTCTTCCTTTTTCTAGTATAGATAAGGCCCTAGAACAGCATCACCTAAACTGTGGTCCATAGGTCACTGATGGCCTGTGAAGCATAATAGGCAGTCAGTGCAGTGCCCTATCTGCAAACAACACTCTGCAAGCCACAGCGCCCAGTACAACTGCCTGTCCATTTCCCCGTGTCATTTTTCTCCTTACAAATTCTGCATGTTTTTATGCTTGCATGACAGATAAGCATTTACATCTACGTGTAAACCATCATCCAGAGGGCATCTGTTTTTACCAAGGGGAAGACTCAATATGAGACCCTTCCTGAGAGAACCAGCCATCACACCTGAACCATCAGTGTTTTGTACTCAGAGCCCTTGCAGTGACACAGGCACAGGAGATGCAGGATGCAGTCTCCTGGAGAAGACTGTTGTGACAGAGCTACTTCTGTGTACAGGTGGGTACTGCTGGAGGCAAATAGCTGCACTTGCTGCATGTGCTTACTGTATTATTAGCAGTCTCTAGAGCTGACAAGCCTCAAATTATTTTGGTTGCAACCATACCAGAAAGCTAGCATTTAACTCTGGGCTAAACCTGCTCAAAAAACCCTCATGACAAAATAGAAGGTTGCAGAAGAGCAACAAGTGCATTTTCAAGGACTAGAAATTATTTACAAACACAAAGACTAAATAGGAGATCTCACTAAGCAATGGCCAATGAGCTGGGAACTGAACTGTCTACAAAGCTCTGAGAGGAACAAACTAAAAAGAGGAACATTCAGTGCCACCTGAATATTCAACACAACCTGACCGTTGCTGCACAGGGAAAAAAGGACAGATCACCGTAACTGGAGACATATGGTCTTGTCTTCTCAGGAAAACATTGGAAATGCAATCACTCGGGACAGCCAAAATTTGAACTAAATTGAACACAAACACCAGAAAACACATGGAAGGAAGTATCACATCTACTGGATTTTGATCATGCGTGGAGCTAGGTAATCAGATCAGTGGGGTGGGGGGGATTTGTTGTTGCTGGCTAAAGGATACTCAATTTCACAGCTAAACTGTGACTTACTCTTCACATCCACCTTGCTTATGTCTAACCAGGTTCCAGTGTGGGTCAGTCCCTGTCACACAGGACTGTAACACTCCTGTACCTGCAGTGCAGTGAAAGAGGCTTCAGGCAGAACCTCCATTCTTGACTCTGCCAGGATAATCAAATAACCTTACTGAATGAGACTGGCTGCTTGTTTTGCTTAAGATGTATTTACTTCAACAAGTAATTAATATTTTAAGTAGAAAAGGCCTTTTTTAAAGATTCACCACATTCACCCCTTCAATTAACATTTTAAACATTCACATTCATAGATTCATTTACACCTCCCACTTGTCCTTCAGCAATGCCAGAAAAGGTCAGAGTTTACATTCCTGGCATCTCAAAGATAAAAGAGAAAGGGAAAATAAAACCAAATCCTCCAGAAAACAGCAAAATTAAAACCTACATCAACCATATTACCAAAAAAACCCAAACCAAACAAAAACAACCAAACCAAAACCAAACCTAAACCTACCGGGTCTTCTATCCATCTCCAGAAAGAAGAAATGGTGTCCGAGCTGTTTAGAAATCTCTCCCCTCTCACATGCAATACTGCAGCTGTAAGATGAATTAGAGGAGCAGCTTGGGCAACTGGGGCATCACCAGCCACTGGAGGAGAAGACCTGAGCCCCTCAACCTGGACATGGGGTTGAAAAGTCTCACGCTGTGGCTCTGCACCCCAGTGTGGCCAATGCAGAGAGGTGTGGGGTGGGGGGATCTGGACCCCCTCAGTACCTGCAAGAGGGCCCAGATACTTCTGCTGTGCCCACAGTGAACTCGATGTACCCTGGTGATGGACAGGTACCACCCGGCTGGTGGGGATATTTGCATATGTTAATTGCAATGTCAAGGTGTTTGTGCCTGCCGCACTCACTTCTTCAGGGGGAAACAGCAACGACAGGATTTGGATCTACCTGTGCCTGCTGGTGACGTCACAGGCAGCTATTTCCAGCCCTGTTGCCATGGAAACCACCAGGCCTCAGCACCAGTTAGCAGTTCAATATATAATTTACTTATTCTTTTTCACCTAAGTGATTAGGACTCAAAATACAGAAGCATCTCACACACCCTCAAATCATCTGATTGTTTCATAGGAATTTCTCAAAGGTAAAAACCATCCTGAAATAGTGAGCTGGGCACTCTCCAGGGGGAAAAAACCCCAGGCAAACAAAAGCCTAAACAAGATTTCAAAAAAAAGCACAACCTTTTCCCCCGCTTCTTCCCCTGGCATCCCAACTTTCAAGGGAAACATCGTGACTCCTGGAAGATTTCACAGTGCTGTCACCATCTGAAGGAGATGAGCCAACAGTGAAGGAGGAGATAAAAGTTTAACACAGGAGCTGCCACGTCTGGCAGCACCTTTGGTGCATCCTGCCCAGGACACCACATTCCCCTGTGTCCTCCAACGCCACTGACAGGGCAGGGCACCTGCCCCATTCTGTGCTAGCACCAGGATACCCAGCAAGTCTCCCCTGGCTCTCATGGGTGATGATTGTGCATTAAGGAAGAAGGCTCTCCTCCTTATTAATCTTAGCAGGAGTGGTTATGGGTGCTGCTAGTCGATGCAACACCTACCAGAGCCCTGGGGAAGGCAGCTGCTCCATCTCCACCCCTTCTTACAATTCAGGATTGCAGTGGTTGCCCATATTTTCCACAACTTTCTTAACTAGTGCTGCGGTCAGAGGTGAGGTGATTTCTCTGCTTTTCCACTGCCTAATTAGTCACTGCAGAAGCTTATTCGAGACCCAAGGTTACACTTTAACATACTGTTTCATTGAGAGAAAATAGAAATATTTTTACTGGGAGAATTTTCAAGTGATCCATCTTCCTTCAGGTAGTTTCAAAGTATCAGTCTTAATGTTTCTTATTGTGCTTCATTATATTTTAAACTGGTATTTTTCAAAAAGGGAAGTTTTAAACATTAATTTTGAGAACCAGCTGCTTTGTGGCTGAATCACGCAGTCTGGCAGAACAATAGGAACAGCAGCACTCCCCAGCCCCCCCTCCCCCGTTTCAACCCTGCATGGGCCATCCTGCTCTTATTTCCTGAAACAAGTCATCACAAACCATCCCTGCTGCATCCCTTCTCCTCACCAGTCCTTCCTCACACACAGACTTGGCAGCAGGGAAAAGGGGACAATCGCCACCGAGAACAACCAAACAAGGCCAAAGGCCTTATTGGGCACAGTTTTAAAGCAGGCACATTACTCTCTGAACAGAAAAGGAAGACAAAAAATCCACAGACAACAAACTTTCTGTAGCTACTTTTTGTTGATGTTTTAAATGCTTTATGTGTCAGAAGTTGTCCTCTACAACACAAGACAATAATTTGAAAGCCAGCAGGACAAATTGGTAGGGGACTGTGCCAAGCCATTAACACAACAGTTCGAGGGACTATTTTCTAGGGAAAGGAGGGTGCTATCAGACACCATTATGACCTTGAAGAGCAAACTTTAGAGATCTTCCTACTCCAAATTATTTAATGTGATAATCTAGAGTGTTCAGATGCTTAAAAAAAAAGCAAGCCTCATTTTGCCCTGAGTTTAGAAACAGAAGGGTAATATCTCAAAAGTACAAATCAGATAATTTACAAAGCTAAGTGAACTGAACAAACCCTTTTCCTTATTCCATCCCTTTGCTTTCTTCCAACTCCTTGGCTTAACCCACCCTTCTCCAAATCACTGCTTTCATTTGCACTCCACTTCCTTTCCTTCTTTGATCTGCAGCATCTCCTTTCCTCTCACTTTTTGAATAATTCTTCCCATTCTGGCAGCTCAACACCAACCTCCCACCAGTACCTCTCAGTCTAAACTTCCCTTTTTTCTGCCACCGGTCCCTTTCTGCCCCTTCATGCTCTTCATTCTAAGTCTGCTAGGTCACCAGGTGTGTCCCCTCTTCTCTAATATAAAGATTTTTCTACCAATATCAACTATATTAAATAAGCAGGAGCTACCCTGATTTCAAAGATAATGGAAATAAAAGATAAATTTACAAGAGACTGAGCAAAGGCCACATGGCAAGTCAGTAGTATTGTATGGAATAAAATACAGAATCAGGCTGATCTGTACCTGGGCCACTTCATAGTCTGAACTGGATCACAGCACTGACCAATTGAAATAGATTTATGTCAAGTCTAAACCAGAAACAGCCACTGGAAAAAAGAATGTTGTTTGGCTGTACATTAAAACTATGATTAAAAAGATGATTAAATGTTTCTATTTTGGACAAAAAACAACAACAACAAAAAACCCTTGCAAAAACCCCCTCAACCCAAACAACAAAGAATGTCTTTAAAACCCTTTTGCTACAGTAACTCATTTCACACAGGGAACAAGGCAAGAAAAACATGTGGCAGTGACTTCAGCAATGGGAAAATGACTGATACTTCAGACTGAGCTGACAGCTGACTTAGGAGTCATCACTAGGGCTAACATCTTCCTTCTCCCCATAGCTGCAGTGGTCTGGCATGTCTCAAAACTTGAAGGAAAAAAAACCCCTGCTGATTTCATAGGGAAGTAGCCAAAGAGCCTGTTTGGAGGATGAAGTCAACTACATATGGTTCTATTTATTTGTTTCTTTTGGGGTGGGGAGAGGGAGTCAGTGGCAAATTCTCAGCCCTAACAACCAGCTCACAATAAAAGCTTATGAAGTCAAGAGTTCCTCAAGGAAAAGAGACACTCTTAAAGTTTGTGTTTATTACATAAATGCCAACATATTTGCAAGATTCCAAAACTCGGGCAGCATCCAGCTTGAATGATTAAAAAGTATTTCTCCATGAGGATTTGAATCCAGCCCAGATAAACTATAATCCAAAACTGCCTTTGGATAGCAGGTCGATACAATTTACACAAAACCCCCTCTCTGTATACAGAGGTGATACAAAACAGGTGCACTAGGCAGGTCATGTCCTAATGCACACTTAGACCTCTGCACCACAAACCAAACCCAGCTGCATTTAAATGCATGACCAAAGCTTTCTGCAATTTTTTATAGTAGGGGGAAGAAAAATATCTCCCTCGAAACAAAAATACCCCTTCTCTGTGCCTTATGAATGGGAATTAACATAGAAAAAGGTAGGAAATGAGGTAAGGTTGCTTTTTTCCTCTTTTTCTGTATTATGACCATGATGCATACATACATTTCTACATTTAAGAATATAACCACATACTCGTATATAGCTGCATCTCATCCAAGCACTGGTCACTTGGGAAAACTTAGAAATTCAAGAATTCTGCGACTCTGATCCTACAACCATTACCAGTTGGGAGCTAACATACATTTCTTTCTTTTGTTCATCCTAAAGCTCTGAATTATAATTTGCTCATTAGCCTAATAAATATCTCATCCTTGTGTGGCCCATATCAGCAGAAAGAGCAGCTATTATAGCAGTTTTCTACTGCAGCAGGGGAAGCTTGTCTGACCTCAGCATCCCTCAGCACCTTAAGCAAACATGCATCCAGTATAGCCATGATCCTCATGGAGCTTTCCTGCTAACCCAGACACAGGAAAGCAAGAGGTGTGACTCTTCTCTCTCCAGAGTGCACAGAGACTTTTCTCCAGTCACAAGAGAAAAATCCCATCCCCAGGGGTTTTCTCCATCTGCTCCGAGTAAGAGAAAATTAACAGTCTGTGGCACAGGGGCAACATGTGCTGTAAAATAGGTTCACTAGCTCAAGTGCTTTGGTTGTGCTGAACATTTCAGTTGTCAACATAATTTCCTGTCATTCCACTTTCCCCAAGTTGCCTCTACATCTGTCCTGAATCTATGTGAAAGTCCTTTTTATACTTGGGTAAGAAAACTAAGAGATATTAACAGTAAACAGATTTTTATTTATTTCTAAAAAGCTTCTCAATGAATATAAAAATGACACCAAAATAATGAGTCTGGTTTGGGGATTTTTTTTGTTGATGGGGTTTTTTGTTTCTTTTCTCGCCCCCCCCCCCCCCCCCCCCCCGGTTTTTTTTCACCCCTGACGGAAGTTCNTTTTGGTTTTTTTTTTGTGGTTTGTTTTTTTGGGGGGGGGGGGGGGTGGTTGGTTGGTTTTCTTTAAAGAAAAGAAAGCTGAGATTGTGATTTTGATTGTGTTGAAAACTCCCCTGGCCCATTCCCAAAACATATGCCTGATGAGCAGAACGATGACTCTCCCAAATGTACTAAATGGGGCAATTTTAGGACCTCTTCCAAAATCTCTTTCCATCTGTCCATCTTCTGCCCAGCAATTCATCATCTCCCCCAAATCTCTAACTCCACTGCATTCTTCAGCCCTGGCATTGACATTTGCCTCTGTCCCACATTAACCCAGTCACATCCCACCTCTGAGCAACACCCTTGCTCTTCCTGGAGTTGTTTCCTTTCACAGACATGACACCAGCTAAATTCTCCAGTTTACTGTTCCCAGAGCCAGGTGTCTCTGGGGCAGAACCCACTGCTGGCAAAAGGAAGAGGGATAATTCTGTCACAGATCTTTGTTTTCTGCTGCAAAAACAGGCATCAATCCAAAAAGCAGAGGCATCAAGTTCTGCCTCTTCTACACCAGCTCACACGAGCTCCAGTAGTCCACTTGTCCCATTTCTCCTTGGGATTTCCTTTATAAGCAAGGCTGAACCCTCTAGCACCATTATCTGACCTAATCCAGTCCTGCTGAAATCCCAACATTTGTCTGCACAAAACATGGAAAGAACTAGCACTGATCTTAGACTCCAGGCTACCAATGGTCCCTGTACACAAGAGAGTTAAGTACTAATATTGCACATGCCCAGAGGAGGTGGCAGAAAGACTCTTCTGCCTGCAGCAGGTGAGAGACCTGCAATTTTCCTGAGAATCGGGCTTTTTCCTTTAGCCTTGTGATTTACAGCGCAATCAATAGGTTTCTGCCCATTGCTGCCACCCCCTTTAGTTTCAGAATTGATGGGCGGCAGCGCTCCAGTGCTATTGTGTTACAGACAAACTGCGAAATGCCACCGAGGCGAGTGCTCGGCTGAGTCACGCACAGTCAGCACAACACAACGGGCCGGCAGGGCTGGAAGGCTCTGCACGGACCTGGCCGTGCCAAGGCATCCCGTTCCCGCCTGTCAGCAGCCCCTGCCAATGCCACTTCTTGCCCCGCAGAGGTTTTGACAGCAGAAATTATTCTTAGAAATTATTCTGTCTCCCTCTCGCACATGTATACACACACACGCGTTCCATCGGATCACTTCTCAGCCTGCGATAGCCTTATCACACCCTCATAAAGCTGGGAAGTACTATTAAATGGGGATAACAGGAGAGGGCAACGGCAGGAAGCAGACGAGTTAGCTAAATGAGCTGAAAACAAGTTGTCAGATAACACGTCAAGACAATCCAAGTCCTTACTTCTGCTGAGGGGGCAAAGAAGCCCCTCCTGCCTCTTTTCCCTCAGCACATTTCCCTGACTAGATCTGGCTGAAAAACGTTGTCTTTACTTGGCTAGTTTACCACAGCATACTTGCAGCAGTAACAAGGAAAGTGGGAGACAACTGGGTCCATTGCATTTGGTAACTGTGCTGATCTCTATCTACGTCAGCCTATCACAAAGCCATGCCCTCATGAACAACCTGACACCTGCAACCCAAATGCCAATATCGCTCCATCTCCGGGCCATAGATTTCAGCTCCAAATGGTGAACAGCACCGAGTAAGTGCAAGCCTGCTTTCATTCAGGTTCTTCCATCTGCTTCCCTTCCCCCAGCTTAGTCGGAAGGGGTTCAAGCCTAATTCCTGCCTTTCTCATCAGATGCCCACAGCCAAAGCTTACAAAAAGTGAAGCCCTCCAGCACATCCTCTACTGGAGGTGAAGAGAAGCTAAACGACGTCATCAGCAGATGCAGACTTGGGTTTGAAGTGCAGCAAGTCGAATCCTCATCCAGCACCTTCCCTCCAGTGGGATGGCCAATCTTCTCCCCTTTCCCTGAACTGCACATGTTCTAAATGATACTGCAGCCATAGCACCGCCAGGACCACTTAATACAAACCTGCAGCTTGAGAAACATCCATTTAGTGCATCATATCAACAAGTACCTGGTTCATAACTTGACACCCAATCCTGCCCTTTCACCTTCCAATATCTTTTGAAGGCATCTTCCAGGAACAACTTACAGTAAGCCAGTAAAAAAGCCAAACAGACGTAAGAATGCCTTAATTACACTGCAGCAGGTGACACACCTTTTCAAAGCTTTAAGGAAACCAAAACAAGCTTCTCCTCCCACTCCTCACAGAACTACATGAAGAAGTCTTATGGAGAAGCTTCTCCTCAACATCCTCACAGCAGGATCCTGGCTGCCGGTGGGAAAGCCAGTTTCCAAAGCCATTTCCCCACTTGCTGTCTCCAGGTGTGACTGGGAAGCAGGATCTGTTTCATAAAAGACAGCCATGAAAAAATCTCTCTGCCCACCATCAGGAGCAAAGGCTTTGCTCTAGCTCAGAGGACAGCCTTTGTGCTGGCAGGCTAGGGGATATTCTGGGCAGCCAGACAACACCACATTCCTTTCCCTGTGAAACTTGTATGAAATGCTGCATCTTAGACAGACTCTTACTAGTGTTTAAACTAACCCCTTCCAAAAGAGAAAAAACCCCACATTTAATCAATATTCCCAACTGGCTCAAGTGCTCATATCTACAATGCAAGAAGAAGAGAAACACTAAAAGGGGCAAAGAGAGGGAAAAGGGAGTGTTTTCAGATTAAATGAGACACACGAGAGAGAAATGACAAAATGGTCAGCAAGTGCTTTCCAAAGTCACACAGCTGCACAGGAGCTTTTTGTACCAGAGAAGAGATTTTATAGCAAGCCAGAAAATAAGCTGCTGTCTCCAAAGGAGCACAAGGTATGGCGTGAAGAGAAAGTAAAGGAAAAGGGAAGCTCAAGCTGCTCGAGCTGTAATGCTTTGACTGGAACCAGTAGATGATAAGCTATAAAGCACATTAGCTGGAGGTATGGGGTAAGTATGAACAGAGTGATCCCGCATTTTTTTCTCCAGCGCCTGCAGTTCTGGCAGAAGGCTCCCTGGATACTTGGACATGGAGGACAAGTGAAATTTCTTAGATGCAGGCACCACCCAGGAGGAGGTCTTGCCAAACTGCAGTCTCTCTAGCCACAGGATAGAAGCACATGGAGTTCCTCTGACAGTCCAGAAGACAGACTGGCCAGTATCTTAATTCAATTAGACTTTTGCAAAGATAACAATAATATCCACAGTGATATCAAGACACAAAATCGGTAATAAACTAGTGCAGACCCTCACGTTTCCAAGTGTATGAAAGCCAACTGACAGAGATAAAAAAGCAGCTTCTCTCTTAGCGTCATTACTCCAAATTACCCACCGTGGAATAGTTCTTCACTTTCCGAGGACACCTGGCATCAGCTCTGGCATCACAGCCAGCTCCAGTGCCCAAGACAGGGCATCAGACCGAATGGGTCAGTGTGCCCAACAGAGGGGCAGTGTCTCTGGCACTTTACCATGGGCTTAAAGCAAACCACACAGCGATACATGAACCATAACACCCCACACAGTGATAATCCAGCAAGATGCCACGGTAACAGGCTTGGAAGAACCACTGACAGTAGACATGGTCTATCCAGCCAACACCTCACTCAATTTCATCCATAATTTATGTTTACCTTATGTAACCAAAATAATGAAAAATCCAGTTCTGTGGTATTTGACATTGAAGTCTGTGCTACCCCACTGCATCAGCCTGCAACCTAGGTCTCAGATGCAAAAGAGTCCTACGAGAAACAGGAATAACCTACAAATATCAGGAAAGTAGATGCCCCTCCCCAATAAGGATTAAAGATCAAGAGTTCTCTTGGGCAGAAATGTGGCTTATAACAAAAACTCAGGGGAGGGGACTAAGAAGGAGGATTGAAATATAAGGCTATGTTTAACATAAAGCTCTTCTAGGGAAAGACACTTTTGCTCTGCAAAATCCAGCATGGCCCACGTTTACCTGAATGGCCCACCCCTGGGGTCTGATCAACACAAGTGCATGTTCCACTGCTGAGGGACAGGACAGACAGGCAAAGGCAGGTGAAACAGAGGGCCTCTGTGAAGTCTCTGTGACCTCCACTCTCCCAAGGCACAAGCTGGAAGTCATTGCTCCTAAAAGGTAATGCAAAATTGAGAAGTTTGGAGCGGGGGAAGATCAGATCCTATATTTGAGATTCTGGGAGCTGAAAGGGAATAAAAAGCTGGTTAAAGTCTAGCTCTGCTAAAAAACCCTATGCGCAGACACAGAAAAAATGCTCATTTTACATTAGAAACCAGGAAACGAGATGGAAGGAGAATGCAAGACAGTGCTGTGTTTCTGCATTAGGGTTTTTAAGTACACTGCAGGATTTCTGTCTCAGAGTACTCATTGAGTTACATCAGACTGTAATGGCCTGTTGATTTTGAGAGATTATGGCAGCGCTGCTGATGCAGAGGGAGAGGAGATGGAAGGAGAGAGAAGATGTGATGCATCAGCCAGCAAACGTGCACACAGATTTCAGATGATTACCCCTACACTCCTGTGTGAGAAAGACAAGGAGGATTTACAGCAGGACCAGGACCAGGAGCGCACCATGCATGGGACCCTGCTAGCAGCCGGCGCAGACACAGCAGGCAGGTTTTTGCCTCTCTGGGGCAGCAGATGCCAAAAGCAACATTTCTGCAGGGGAGTCCCATCCAGGGCTGGCAGGACCAGAGCCACATGGCGTGGCATGGCAAGCATAATGGAGAAGGTCAATCCCATGTTCAAGGTGTGCAACGTGCTCCTGAGATGGATTCAATCTCACTCTGTCAGGCTGACAACTTTGCTCGCCTGCCTATTTCTCTCTCCTGTATTTCACAGAAAGACGGTATCCTTTCCTTTTCCTTTCTTTGCTCCCGGGCACAAGCAATCAGGAACAAAGGATGAAAGAAAAATGCAGGGGGGGATGGGGGGGGAGTGAGGCGGGGGAGGGACATTTGAGAGTTAGGGAGCAATCTTTAGCAGAGAGAAGATAATTTAAAAAAAAAAAAAAAAAGCAAAAAGGAGATGCAGAGGCTTGGAAAAAAACCACAACATGCAAATGAGGCAGAACAAAAATCAGAGCTGGGAAAAAAAATAAAATCACACTAAACCAACCCATGTCTCCATAAGCTCTCCGTCTCTCAGATAAATGGATCCCATTGGGGTGAGGGGCTTCCAAAACCTTCTACCACCCTCCACCTCCAGCCGACACCCGTGGCTCACTGCAGGCAGGCAATCTACCCTCTGGGGCATAGCAAAGGAAGGGAAGAGGAAAGAGTAAAGTAATTCTGGAGCACTGAAAATCCTTGTTTTCTCTCTGAGGTAGGGAGCTGTGGGGCAAACAGAACCAGCCAGGTGCTTCTAACACGATGTCTGTCAAACAATCTGATTTCAAGCTTCACTGGAGGAGTCCCTCAACAGCTGCTTTAAGCTACTGCAGCACTTTTCCCCCACAGCAAGCTGCATTCCTCTTGTGCCTCCTCCACTCTTCCACCAGGACAGAGGTCCCACAGGAGCAGAGACCTCCACCTCAGCTGGCAGCAGGTTGCCTCACAGACTGAACCACTTCAGGCCATACCACAAGCTAAGGAGGATCAGGCTTGAACTGGACCTTTTCAAAGGGCATCCAGCTGCTCAAGGAAAAGCAGGATTTTGCTCCTGCAGATGACATACTATTCTTGATGCAGAGCCCTCACACTGCTCAGAGGTGGGTGTCAGCAAAGGTGGCTTCTTCCCTCCACACCATGGAGTAAATAACTCATCCATCAGCTTGTTCATTAGCGACACCATAGCTGGTGGTGTGTTACGACACACCATAGTGCAGTTACCCTTCTACTCATCATCATTTATTTCTTCTCCTTCCAAGGTATGGCAAAACATCAGTGTGTGCTCCTCAGCTGGGAACAGTGAGAGCTGTAAAAGGGAACTAGGAAGCAGCAGGATTCCTGGCTTTTACACAAAGTCTGGGGCTGACTCACCTGAAATACCACTTTTTAGCGCCAGGAGTGCTCTCCTTTCATGTAAACAGCAGCTCCTCTGCTCCAGCTTTCTGTTCTCCTTCCTGTCCACATTTCTATTTGAACCATTATTTGTTTGTCCAGTTCTGCCCGTGAACACCTGAAGCTAGTGAGTATAGGCTAGGAGTTGGTCCTAACAAAATATTTTTTTTTTAAATCTATCAATATCAGAAATATGGTATTACTTTTACTTATTACCAGGGAGCATCACTTAACTTAGTAGCTACTAACTGCCTAGAAGTACAAGTCATAGTTGTGTTGCAAAGGTTACTTTAAAAGCAATTTCAAGAAGCTGACAAATTCCACACCAAAGGTGTCCAAGCTCTGGTGGCACGTGTGAAAGCAAAAGCTAAGCCATGCACCACATTTTACGAAGGACTGTGGCTATCAAGGTAAAGCAAACACGGGAAGCCATGCTGGTATTGAGGGCAGTCAGATGTCTAAGGGGTAAACAGCAAGAGAACAAAAATACAGCAGTGAGAGGACAGGGAGAAGAGAACAGTAAGTTTTAGCAGAGATTTCTACCATGCAGATTGGTAACTCCAATCACCTGCAAAGGTCACTTGCACCTCCAGAAACCTGAGTGGCTGCAGGCACTGGCTGTATTTCCCAGGAGCTCCCTTGCTCCCAAGTGTGACTTCCCCACCCCAGAGACCCACAGGGAGGCAGAGTGAGAAGATGTATGATGTCTCAGTTCACACCTTAGCCAGGTCTGTGTCCCCATCAGTAAGAACTGCCACCACAACTGACACTAATTGGTTCTCTTGTCATGCTGCAGAGGTGACACAGACCACATGGGCACAGACAGGAGGCCTCCCTCTCCCTGGTCCCCTCAGGTCACTGCCAGATACCCTGGTAGAACAGTGTGCATGCATAGCTGGTGTTGCCACGACGTGTGATGCCTGCTCGGTGAAAAAAGAGCATCACTATCTGGAGCTGTTGAGCCTGCGTCACTCACTGCAAGAAGCGGGGGGGGGAAGACAACTACCAGCTTAAACCAGATTTTACTGGTAGGAGCATCACCAGAATCCAGGCTCTCAGGGACTTTACAAGGGATCCTGAAACATTACCAGCTGCAGTTGCAGCCTCCATATCCTCTGTCAGCCTGGAAAAAAAACAATTAGCACACGTGTGCATTAGTGCATGCATGTGTTTGCATGAGCCTGCGGTGCAAACATACACAATAAACAGTACGAGGAAGAAAGAGATTGTTGTTTGAAGCTCAAAGAAGCTATTTGTAAAAATCTGTGTGCAACTGAGAATGAAAAAAAAGGCAAAGATTACTTTCATCTTTCTGTGAGGCAGAGGGGGCAGGGAATTAAGCACACACACACCCCCCAAGCAATGCCCAGGAAGAATTACGCTGCTCGTGATAAATGCACTTTTCTGGTTCTGTGAAAAATCTGACATAATGAAAGTACCTTGAATGCAATTACTGGCACTTGTTTAGCATGGCAGGGCATTGCACTGCCACTGGGCTCGCTCCTCTCTGCTCCCAATTAGCATGCCAAGTACTCCAGCCACACACATGGGCTCACGGGTCAGGGATTGGCGCGGAGGAGCAGCAAACAGCTACCTGCCCACCAATGAGGGAGCGAGCGATGTGCTGGAAAGCTCTAGCTTCCTTCATTTTACATCCTCCCATCCCTATCATACTCTTTTCCTCCACTCCTCCAGGGTCTCTGGAGGCAGTGATAAAAACCGCAAGCTCTCCCCCTCCTCTCTCAGCTGGTCTCATTCACGGCTCATGGCAGACCTGGTTTCCTCTGGGGACTCACTAATGAAGACGGCCAACGTTAATCTCTTTCCCCCTCCCTGACGGGTCGATTTATAGTTCCACGGAGAGTCCTGGATTGCAGCCAGAGGGCTTGACACATTCTTCTTGTTCCAAGACGAAAGGGGAGGGGGGGAAGAGACAGGCTTGAGCACACACACACTGAAGACACACACACACATTTGTGATTTGGATTCAGCTGGAAGATGCAGCTGGAAAACCTGTTTACCTGTTCCGAAACAGCAGCTGAAGGGAACAGTGGCTTTGTATATATGTGTACACTCCAAACATCTTTGTGTTTCCATAGCACCTCTTCCAGCCCAAGGACCCCAAACCACAGGGATCACTCCCTCATCACCAGGATGAAATAAAGCATCAGTTGTGTGCCAGCAGCATTACCTGTGAGTCATTAGGAGAGGAAGCAAATGATAACTTCCCCAGGATAAACGGCAGGGGGAGGGAAAGGGGAAATTTTAGACAGGCAGAAAGTAATGAACTGGAATTTGGCCAGGACACTGAGGTTACTGTCCCCTCATCTTGTGAGAAGTGGAGTGGGATCTTTAACAATCGATTGATCAAGACCTCGGCTCTACCTGCCATCCATAAGAGTTTCCAGTACTCCTTGCAGCTTCTTCAAGAGCAATGCTGGTGCATGGACTCAGCTGTGGCTGAGAGAGAAATGCACCCCTCTGGTACCCCCACCTGCTCTTCTACAGCACTGCAAGACACTGCCTGTACTGGAACTCCTCAGACCTGTCACTCCCACAGCTGCACCTTCACATGAACCAGAGAGAAGGAGAGACTCGGGTATTTTTTTACAACCGAGCTATGAGGGAGCATCCCCTCCTTTCCCCATGTGGCAGTGTCTGCCGTAGCCTTGTCGGAACCCCTAACTCGGTGCTATTTGTTCAGCTCAGCTCCCCGTGCACACAGCAGACTGGCCTGCACTGACAGCACAGCTCTGCTAATAGGGTCAGTCAGTGAGCTACTGCTGCAGAGCCGCAGGGGAGCACAAAACACTGGCTTTATTCCTGTAAGACCTATACATTACGTCCTTGCCCCCGCCCCCTCAGGAACCAAGTGGTGGATTTAAAAGGAGCACTGTCAACTCATTTAGGCCCATTATTTTGCACTAGAAGAAATGGCCTTTACAAAGCTCAGTGGAAGCACATTCTCATTTCATCTTTAGGTAATCTTGAAGGTTTCAATTGCAGGCCTGTAAACCACAATGCAAAAAAGCACAGACAAATAGATCAGACCAGATATGAGACTGCCCAGACACAGAGTTCCCCTTGCCAAGCTGACTGCAGAGCAAAAATAGAAATGAACACTGCACATAATTATAGTATTTTACATTTCCACTGCACTTTCCATCCTGAACAATCCCCAAATGCACACACATGTGCATGTGTGTGCATACAGAGAGGTAAGACATTGGGAAAATTCACTTACTTGTGAAAAAAACCAAGAAATTGTAGTCCAGTGGTAGCAGCTTGTACTGAACCAAAGCCTTCATTAACACAAACACACACACACCAGCTCATAGAAAATCATTATAATGTGAAACAAGACTAAGCCAAGCCACAGCAATCTGTAGATCAGCAGCTCCAGCACTTCTGCTGCTGCTCAGCATTTCCCCCAAAACAGAAGATTAGAAACGGATCTTTTATTAGCTCTCGCCCTCTTGTTTCCCAGCAAAGCCCAAGGTGCCAATTCCACTTTGCTACCGCAGGGCAGGGGCAGCTCTGCAGCTGTCGATCCACAGTCTTCCCTTCTCCCGCTGTCGAGTGCTTTGCAGTCTGTAAGCAGGCACATCCCGCAGCCCTGTGGGCTGCAACAGCCCCGTTTTGCAGACAGCAGAGCATCTGAACAGGGCAACCAAAGCCAGGGACAGTGCCCAAAGCACAGTGCTCCTCTTTCCCTCCTGACAAAAGAGCCAGTACAAAGGCCTGCTCTCTACTTTGTGCCACCCAAGATGCTCTGAGCAAGGATGAAAAGAGCCAGGAAAGAGCACTGGAAGATAAGCAGGAGTAGAGACCTGATGCTCTAGCAGAAGCCTTCGACTTTCTCAGGAGGCTAAGAGGCAGGGGAGAGAAGAGCAGGCGCTAGCTCACATCTCAGCCTGTGACGCTGGGTCACTCCTTTCTCCTTCCTGCGTGTCTGTGGCAAGTCAGTCTCGTCTTCCACATATTAAATATCTCACAGTAGTTTTAAACTCCCATCTGAGCACACAGGTGTTTCAATGCTGGCATGTGGCCAAGCACATGAAGAACGGGGGTAGGAAGTTCGAGAGGAGACAGAGAAGGAAGCAGCTCTGAAGCACTACAAAAATGAACTAATAGGTGCAAAGCAGGGAAGGAAACAGTCTGAGGTTATGAAATTATATAACAGCTGGCTTGAGAAAGCTGGGTTGTTTTTTTTTTAATGAAAAACAGGAATCTCACCAACAAAACAATGTAATCAAGTGTAGTACACAACTACGCATTCAGGGAAGAGCCTTAGCCCTTACACTAGCAGGAGGCCAATATCTGCCTTTGATGCCCTTCAGAAGAATCTGTTCACTCAGCAACATGCTGCAGTAACATCTAAAGCTCAGTGAATGACTGGCCCATGCCACTCTTGGCAGATATTCTGGGGAAGAAAGATATTTTGTCAAGGACACTGCAACAACACCCTCCCCTATACTTACAGAAACCGTCATGGGGTTGCCATCATACAGAGAAGACTCCAGGTTTTAATAAGGTCACATCTGAAAGAGCCCGACCTAACAAGCTGCATGGAAGTCAATTTATCGACCTCAGCACATGAAGTTGTGGTTGCACGGTGTGTAGGTAATTCATACCTGATGCTCAAGGCCATCCTCTCTGGCTAAAAATGGGAGACCAATGTGATTTCTTAAATTTAATTTAATTTAATAATCCAGTGCTTTATTCAGGAATGCAAGGAAGAGCCTGGTTAAAACAGGATTTTTATTTTGACAATGTCACTTTAACAACAAATAGCTGGCTGCTCAGTTCCCTTAGCAGGAGACAGCAGGTGCTCAGCTGGCTGATTTAGCAGCAGCCACAACTGCCACCACGAGCTGCTGGGTGCAGTTCACAGGCTGCAATTCCCAATTCCCCCAACACAGATTCCCAAGGAGGGGGAAGGGCTAAGGAAGCAAGAGGAAAGGCAAGGGGGTGAGCTTGGGGTGAAGTGTTACTGAATTAATGAACAAACCTCACTGCCACTTCCCTGGGACATCCTCACTAGCCTGACAGGCACCTACCCCCAGCCTTGTCTGCGCACCTTCCTGCATAAGAGAATTAAAGTCCTTTCACCCCTCCTTCCCCCTCAGGAAATAACATGCCCACTTCTTACATGCATGCAACACCAGCAAGATACTCCGTGATCTTCTGAGACCTTCCCCAATGGCCTCGTTTTATGGAAACCCATGTCCTCAGTAAACAGCTAGAAAGCAGGAAGACCATGTTGTACAGCCTTGTGCCTATAGAAAATCAGGGCTATGGAAACGCATCTTAAAAGAGGGTGTGGTACAACTGGAGACCTGTGGCAGAGTGTTAAAGACAACCTTGCAATAATCTTTAGAATTAAAAATAGACACGTGCATGTGACTTTGTGATTTCATTTTTGTCGCAGTTTGGCAATTGTGTTTTTTAAAACACGCAACATAAAAATGTCAAGACAAAAATTCTGGCCATTTCCTTTACCTCACCCATCTTGTCCATCCAGCAATGAAAGTTTTTTCCAGACTGAAAGACTCTGAGAATCAGTGGGCCAAGAAAATTGTATCTCCTGAACAGTGAGAAACTAAAAGCTGTGTTGTTAAAAGGGAGTGGGATTTTACTCAGCTCACAACAAATTCTGGATGCTCTTCACTTGATTTTGCTACTGTCTATACCAAGACTTGTATTTATTGAGTTGTTTAAAGCTGCAGAAAGGCAAAAGTCTCTTACCTACAATTAAAGAATTAGAGCTCACAGAAACATCCATTATACCTCAGTAGCAGTTCTCTAAGGCCTCCAAAAAATTAAAACACAGAGCACACATTACTCTTTATTGCAGCCTTAGATATATCAGGCTTGATGACAGTACCATTTTTAAAATCCGTTGTGATGGGGTGAGTGGGGGAGATAAACTGGTACAAGCCTGGTTTAGAACAAACATTCCCTTTGGGTCATCTGTAAAACTAATCTAGACCTAACACTAGAAAGCACGCTCAAGGACAGAAACAAAATCCTTCCATTTTTTAATAAGCGTACTATCAGTGGAAGAGGTTTGAGTAAAAATAATAATATATGAGTGTATTAGCCGACTGTTATTGTTGGCTACTCAAGCAAAGTAGGACTTCAACAACCCAGAATTTACGGGGCTGGGAGCCTGGTGGGTCCCTGGTTGTTATTTTGTGCCAATTCGCATTCACTCATGCTCCTGGGTAAGTGATGATGCCGTCAGTAACTTCAGCCCAGCTGGAAAAGTGGGTTAAGAAAGCAGTGGACACTCATCAAAAACTAGGTCTTGCCTGTGGAGGGGCACACAGGAGAGGCAAGCTGAAGCACTTCAAGTGGATGGGTAAAATGACATAAAACACCCGTATGGACAGATGTATATAGAATGCAAATGTATCCCTGATTTGCCTGCTTCACTACTAAACCTATTTTTACTAAATCAGCTGAAAGTTAATTTCACTCTAAATAAGGGTATGGTCAGATTAGCCAAGCAATTGGGTCAGGGCAGACTAACAAGTTGTTGTCCTTTCAGACAGATATCAGTAACTCACCATATGTGCTTCCAGTCTTCTGCAACACAAATAAACTTACAGTATCCTCAGAGAAATCTCCCACAAACTGTTTTTGTAAGACTTAAAAATCAGAGGGGCCAGTTTGGCTGGGAGTCAGCAATCTGGTACATTGGCAGGGGCAGGCTACAAAGGATATCCCAAGACTTGCCAGTCTAGCACTACTTCTTGGCTCCAAAATTAAATAGACATCAAATTCTTAATTTTTCCCCAAAAATACAGCTTTGACCCTGTAGGGATGCTGCCTCGGGAACACCAAGAGAAGTTGCCACCAAGAAGAGGCATATCTGCTGTGGGACGTTTTCCAGCCACTCAGAAACAAGAAGCCAGGCCAGGGCTGTTGCCAATTCACACAGGCTACTCCAGGACTGGGCAGTCACTCAAGAAAATTGCTTCCTGACATCCTCCCAGCAGTGACCCCAGCCATGCACCTGCCTTAAGAGATGCTAGCATGCCTTTATGGCTTTGACAAGAGATGCCTCACATGCATTGACTTCTTTAACTGGAGAAGGGCCTGCCAAGCCACCTGGGCTCAGCGCAGGGTGGATATATCTCCTGTAAGTGGACATTGAGAGATGAGCTTGTCACTGAATACAGGGGAAATACAGAGCTGGCACAGTAGCTGTTTCTTGAGGAACAATGAGTTACTGGCAGCAGGGAAAACCCTAGTTTGGTGTCTACCTGATTTTCAGTCCTTCCTGTCCTAGGGTTACATCACCTTTGATTGGGATTTTGTAAGAATGAGAATACAAGGACAGAGAGAGATGTCACTGCTCCCCCAACCCTCCTGCACCAGGAGTCGGCCGGGTGTGGACTCAATCCATTGTACCTGACCATACCAAAACCCTTCCAGCCAATCTGCCAAGGTGTCACGAGCGCCATTCTCTCCTGGCAGTTCCATCTAATCAGCACACACCAAGTGCCAGGGTTCCTCGCTGTTTGCTCTCTCCCCCTCTCACCAGGGCTATGCAGCATTAATGTTTCACCGGCACTTCTCGCTCTCCTCACAGCCCCATCAAGCACATCTCTGCTCTGACCTACTGCCCCAGGCACCTGGCTCCTGACCCCCAGAACCCACAGCTGCCCCAGCCTGGCTGCCCTCAATCCCAGTGGTGCTCTGCATTCCTTTGGAACAGGAAAGCAGCAAAACCCCTCATCGCCCCAGGCAGCCGGCTCGGACCACCAGCCTCATCCTGCCTGCAGCTTAACTGGCAATTAAGGCTGGAAGGGGAAAATGCCCGGCACCCGCCCTGCATCCCCGCCAGACCCCTCCCTTCCCCAGCTTGCCACCACAGCGTAAACCCTTTTGTTTCTCAAAAATATTTCTCTGCAGAAATACAGCAATTATTTCAGAAAAATCTCTCCCCTCACCACTGGTAGAAATACCATAGTCTGAGACAGTAGCTCTCTTGATGATTGCAGACAGTGGAATATTCCAGAAAAAAAGGAAGATTTGGGGAGGGGGAGGGGAGGAGGTATCTGGGATCCAATCTTTCTCTCCCTGCCAATCCCCTCCATCTCTAGCAGATTTCATTTTTATCAACAGGATTTCTGTGAAATTTTCACTCAGTCCTCGCTCTCTCCCATTTCTACTCCCAGCTAAGCTCAAAGATGCACAAGAATAACGTGCTGCCACCCTTTCCTCGCAGGCTGGACAAGTAAGTCCTCAGCTAGCCACATGGAAGCCATTAAAAATATATTAACATACCCAGCGGGGTCTGTCACTTTTTCTTTTCCTCCTCCCCCCCACCTTCTTCTTAAACACAGAGAAGGAAGAAATCTCGCCACAGTAACAAGAGGTTTTCATCAAGTCTCATTACCTCAAGCACAGCCGCACACCACAGCCCCCACAGAGAACAGCCTTCGGTTCCCGCTGTCATTAAAGGAACGAAGATCTTAAACAAAAATTAAACCCTGGACAGCATGAACTTGGGAGCACATGAACAGATCAGGCAGGGAAGGGTACGAGAAAGCCAAGGGGAAGAGCAGGAGCAGAGCCACCAGACAGGGCTCCACTCTAGCAGCTCGGGAGGGATGGGACAGGTTAAATGTGTCCCACAGAGAAGGGCAGAGGGAAGGATTTTCAACGTTTCGAGCCAGCATCAAGGTATGCTGTTTTTCCCACACTTAGTGACACAGCAACATCCTGAAACATTAATAAGGCTCAGGGTGAAACCAGACCAGCAATCATGATAAAAAAGCACAAAGCTTTGTCTCAGTCTGTTATGCTCCATGAAAGGATGATTTTGCACACTTTGACACATGTCTGTTTTTACTCCAGGGGGTCCTCATCCCTTCCAAACAGTATCGTGTCCCATGCATCCTGGAGTGGCTGCACAGCACATCTTAACCTGCAGCAGCTGCTCTAAGCCTGAAGCAGGTGGCCACTGGTGTTTAATAGCTTGGGAGGAGGGTTTGAAGGGCAGAGGCAGCAACTCTACATTTAAACAAGGGATTTCTATACCAGGGGGTTGTTAGTCAAAGGGCTATCAAGTCAAAGTGCTCTTAAACTGTAGTTTTTCAAGTATTTCTTTGAGCAAATCGCTGGGTTAAGCAGCTTTCCTCTCCACCTTGGCTACTTTAATCCAGATCAATTCCCTCATCCAGTTCAATGTGCAGCAGCACGTTCAGCTGCACTGGCACAGCTGAACAAGTAGCTCAGAAGCAGCAGCAGGAGCTGCTGAAAACAACCCTCATAAAATGACACCCTCGGATTCAACAGGCATGACACTTAGTCACAGGGGAGCAAGACACTGCATGCAAACCCCATTAAAACAAAGGGAAGAGGGGTACTTCATACATGGTTAACAGGGAAGAGATGAGCTGAGTCAAAGAGGACAAACTAACCAAAAATCTGGTGACAGTGTGGCCATGTCTTATGCACCTCTAGACAAGACAGAAGTTTTATTTCTCCCGTGGGAATGGAGAAAAGCAAATAGCACTCCCTTGTGAAGTGGGCAGTACAGTCAGGAACGGCAGAGCTTGCAGAAGAACCAACAATGGCAAAGCACCAATGAAAGGTGGACAAAGACCTCTGAGGATCAAGAAGGACAGGAAGCCCCAGCTGGCGAGGAGTAAGAACTGTGTGGGGATACCAGAGAAGTAACTCACTGGCAGAGCAGAAGGGAGCCAAGACATGAACTGGAGGACACACAGGCAGGATGAGGATATAGAGCGTCCATGTTGTGCACAAAGGAGGAGATCAGGAGAAACAGTAAGAAAGCTACTTCACATTTCTGGTGTCACAACCATTCTGGTTGTGAACAGTTTAATGGGTCATTGTCCAAACAGTTCACACACCCCCTGGTTCTGGAGTAATTACATCCATCCTTTAAAAAGACATCACATAACAAGGTCTACCAAAATTATAGAAGCAGATAGGAGAGTATTGACTGTACTAGAAACTGATTAGAAAATAGTGTCAATTTCATAATGATATCATGCAAGTCAAAGATACCTTTGCCTCTGCAGCATTGAAACGTGCTCTACTCATCCCACCTTGGAAAAGGAATACAAGAAAGTGAGGAGATTCAGCAACAAAGAGAAGAGACCCGAAAAGTATCAAATGTTTTCATGGAGTCCACATGTGCAAAACAACAGCCATGTGCTGTGGAGTGAAGTCTTCTAGTGCCTCTATATTATAGTGCATACCGGGGCTGTGACACTCGGTGCATGCTGTTCTCCCCAGGAAACCTGTCCATCTGCTCACAGCCAGCCACCACAACCTGGCCTAACTGCCACTAGCCTTGGAAGAGCCACTCCTTGAGGAGCTAGCAAGGCAGACTCTTCGCCCACACCTGCCGACTTGGATACACTGCATAGAGAGTCTACATTGCTGAGCCTCATGGTTGGTATTTCCACAGCCTCGCACACGAACAGCTTGGCTGGGTTGCTCTTCCTTGCTGCTTCAACATAGACAGCACAAACTCTGTCACGTAAAAGAAATCAAAAGCCCTGCTTTAAACTGATTGCCGGAATATAGCGGAGTCTTACCCACACTTTCGGATTTGACAGCAACACAATTAGGTCATGGGATAGCTGTGCTGTAGCAGATTCCTTGGACTTGGCTCTATCCAAGGTAGAGACACACACGAATGCTGCTTCAGTGTGCCTTTCCTTACTTGCCAGCAGCCTGGATTCTTGAAAGTGGACTCAGATGACGAGTCTGTCTCCGATCACAAGTCAGGCCCTTGATGTGGGCTTGATGTGGGCTCCCATATCTCAACTTCTGCAACAGCCTCCAACAGCAGCACTAAGGACCGTGGAGTCTGAGCCAAGATACAGCTGCCTACAGTTGAAACAGGCCCACAGTAAATGCCAGAGGAGGAGGAGCAGGCTCTAGGCAGCACATGCAAGGAAGGCACTGGTATTGATGCAGGCTAAGGTCATCCCAGGGACCAGCAGTCTGACAGCCACAATTAAAGCCCAATTAAGAAATGTTTCCTGACAGAAAAGTCTATTAGGCTGTGGAACAGGCTCCCACGGGAAGTGGA
The DNA here is from genome assembly GCA_013398275.1 of Promerops cafer. NCBI lineage: Eukaryota > Metazoa > Chordata > Aves > Passeriformes > Nectariniidae > Promerops > Promerops cafer. The sequence goes on along the minus strand of VZSE01014770.1, from coordinate 345,530 downwards.
AGAATCCTTATCCCACTTCTCTGTACGGAGCGATGGGACAGGCAGTAGGGAATCAAGCCCTAAGACTGGTGAGATTGCCTGATACGGAAAGTCTCATATGATACCTCAGGAGTGATACAAACTTAAGAAATTTCCTCTGCCCCCCTGCAAAACATCTCCTCCCCAGTTCTGCTGACACTGCTGCTTGTAAGGCAGCACCATGGACTAGATCACTGTAGCCTGGGTCATTTCATGTATTTGGAGGAACGGGGCTTCTAACCCACAGCAGGTAACTAATGTATGTTACAGCACGGTCCTGCCAATGGCTGCACCCTCAAAACCAGTGGGATGATGGTGGCACAGGACAGGAATGAGAGGTGAGGAAATAAGAATTTCCATGCTACAGACATCTTTACATTAACTCTGTCTGCATGAAATAATGCAAAGAAAGGCAGTGGAGGATGCAGCTAGGAGGGAGGGGGTTTATTAAACTGTGATTATGGTCAGACTTGTGTAATAGGATATGGCCTAACATATATGGAGATTATCTTAATTTACAACAGACAATGTCCCTGTTGATAATATATACAGTATCAAGTAAGTTTCTGACACACTGGGCTGGCACTAACGTAAGTGTTTGAGGTCTGAAAGACTGTCTCGGTTTATACTTCATTTAACATTTAATTGCATCCCTTACATATTTCCTTTTTTTCCTATTTTTTTGAATGTGAAAAGATCAGCTTGGTTTTGAACAGATCAATAGGAATGCTTACTTTGCCATATTTAAAGCTAGCAGATACCTATCTCCGATTTGGTTTGGGTTTTGTTCTTCTTGTTGTTATGGTTTTTGAGGGGTTTTGGGGTTTTTTTGTTTGGGGATGTGGGGAAAAGACGTGTTAAGGGTTCAAAAATTAATGTTTCACAAAGTTCAAAATTAATGTCTCAACTTGTAACACACTTCCTCTCTCCCACAACACTGGTTGCAGAAGCTACCCACGGCTGACACCACTCATGAAGCTCCATATGTTTCTGCTTCTCCTCACTTTTCCTCAGCCTAACAAACTTTGGCACTGCTCAGATTTTCCTGGTCCTGAGGAAACAGGAGAGATTCCACCAATTCCAGTTTCTCATTCCTTTGCTTTTACAAAGCTCCCATGGTACCATCTGTGCAAAACCTATTGTAATGGCAAAGCATAAAGGCAAACTTGTCTGAACACCACTGGCAGTGTAGAATTTTTCATACTGCGTTCAATATTATTATTATTAGTAACAATTACTTACATTGCATTAGATTTGAGGGACTTCAGTAACATCAGGGCACCTCGAGCTCAGCACAACTTACACATACAGCAACAAACGTCTGTGCCTGACTAACAGGCTAGTAAAGTTCTTTAAGGCAGAAAGGCTTCAAAACAGATCGTCATTTTAAAGCACCCATGAGCTGACAACAGTTTGTACAATTATCACAAACCACTCAAAAAAGGCTTCCAGTACATCTGGGAAGTGACCATGTACACAGTAAGTACCCTGTATGCACCATAACTCAGCAACTGCTTTTTGCAGCTCCCTTCTACACTCATGAAGGATATAGATCATTACAGCCTCCAGCTATAGAGCTTTAACTCAGAGAATAGCAGCTCACACTTTTAGCTCTGGAGATCCCCAGTTCAATCTGCTGCATGTCAGCCAAGAGGGCAGCTGTCATATAATTACAGCCACAACTTTGCATGTGAAAAAGTAGGGAGAGCGAACAGAGATCTTATTATAGAATTCTAGTTGCAACCTGCTGAACAGCTCCCTATTTAAAGTAACTTCTTGTAAAGAGGAGGGAGAGGGGGCCAAAAAAAAAAAAAAAAGAAAAAAAAGGAAAAAGGAAAGAGAATCTTCCAACTCAGCTTCCCAATTCCCTCCGTTTTGCGCAACAAACCAGTGCTGCTTTGCAGTCTTTTGTTACAAATGCATATGTACACTAGATGAAGCACACAAGTGCAGAGCCAGGAGTAAGGCTCCTGGCTTATCACTCCAAAAAAGAGAAAAAGAAAAAAATTCTCATTGCTGCAACCGAGGCATCTGAAGTCCAACAAGGCATCATAGTTTCTTCCTGAACTATAACCATCCCACAGCAGCCAACCCACTTAGTTATGCAATTTAAGTATTAAAATTTAAGATCAAGAAATCTTATGTCAGTTACATCCTGTTTTCTGCAAGCTGCACATACAAGCTATTAGGAAGCCTTAACAGAGAATCCAGGAAAACAGTATGTTTGAAATAAAAAGGTACGAAGCATAGTGAAAAATTCACTCTCTAACCAGAAGTTCTTTTAGTGAGTGTAACATAAAACAATAAGACCAAGTTTCTTCTTATCCATTCATCTTTCTGCAGATGCTTCTGCACACAGAGTCATTTTTGAGCCAAAGTTTCTTCCAAGCCCAGACAGTCAAAAACTAAATTTGAAACAATGTAATCCATTTTAAAGAAACACCAGTTTTCCCAAAAAACAATTCAAGAAATCTATTTCAAGCTTAAGATACAGATTCCTTGCAGAACATTCTTTTCTCCTCGACAAGCACCTGCCTGCAAGAACATCCATCCATCCATCCATCCATGACCCAGCAGTACAAAACCTGTGGGTGTCCCACTGCATGAGGTGAATCAACCATTTTGGACCACGAGTAACAAATGGGAACTAACTCCTCAGCTTCCTGCAAACTACTTACCTGCTTGCTAAATACCACTTAAGTGGACCAGTCTGATTCAAACTGTTCAGCACCTGCCTGCAAGAACACAGGCTTGCTGAAACACCTCAACTAGTTCATGCATTCGACACCACTGGCCCTCCAAAGCTCCCTGAAACATGCTGCCATGCTTCCAAAAAGATTTGAAGAAGTACCTGGTCTCCAGCCAAGCTGGAATGTGTTCAGGTAATTACTAATGCCAAGGACAAACCTGCAACAGTAAACTCCAGAACAGAATTCAGCAACACTTTGTATTTAAACCAATTGAGATCTCTGGTGACATCCTCTCCTCAGCCTTGTTTCTGAAGACCCATTTTCATTTGGCTCAGTCTTCTGCTTCTCCCTTCAAGCAAGACCTACTCAGGAAACACACAAACTAGCTGACTATCTCCCTCCCTTAAGAAGAGAGTAAGGGAGAGAATCAAGGACACGAAGCCCAGTTTTGAAGAAAGTTGCATGCAGCTTCAGCAGCACAAATGCATTTGGGGTTGATTATGGACACGCAGCAAAACCCTGGCTGGGCTCATCCCACAGGAAGAACCCATAAAAAATTCACCTTCCGCTCACCTCCTGCAACCAAGGAAAGCTCACAAACATCTGAGCCACACTTGTCCAACAAAAGCAGTACAACCCTATGCAGAGATGACTGAAATGAAACACCATTATGCTATTTTCTGGTATTACTTCTGTGAATTCAGCACTGCTAAAAGGTTCCAGATAGACATGCTCTGAAGACCCAAATCCTCTGCCTACCTTGAGAACACATGCAGAGGGAACAGCAGCAAAATTTATACGTATTTTTCTCATCTCTTCCAGCCTCCCAAGGCTGAAATGACTGACAAAGGTCCAAAATGAGGAACACACATGAATTATTAACATTGCACTAGTAGTCTCACTGTTGCTGTAACAGTCTAAAGACTTAACAGAGGCAGGCTCTGCAGGGAAATACTACTTTACTTGAAAATCATTCATTCAGGAAACTTACAGAGGAGAAAAGAATCACTCTGCAGCATACTCTGTCAAACCCCTCAGCTTTAAGACCCTTCATTTTTAAAGCAAAAGCAATTTTAACAAGCACAGGAAATTGATATGAAGCATAAGAAGTTTCAGATTTCAAGTGAGCAACACTGGAACAGCATTACTTCCGGACACAAATCCCAACACACAGATCTTCTCATGCCTGACCTGGAAAGTCCATCCCACTTCTGAGAGCCAGGTAAGTATTCTGTTTCTGCTGCCTCTCTGCTGGAACAGCCAAGTGGCATACCAGCAAGAAGATAATGGGGAGCCATGCTCTACCAATTAGAAGGGAGCCAAAAAGCCACTTCAGTTTGTTTTTTGGATTGCAACCTGTGCTTTACACCCGTGCATGGCTCCAGATTCACATTCCCACCAAGCTTTTATTTCATTCCAGGTCTCATGCAGTACCTGCTGCCACAGTAGCCATGTGACCACACGCAGTACACAGAGAGATGCAGTTTCCTGCTGACATATTTGCCTCCTCTCCCCTGTTGCAAGGGGAACAGTTTATGCAGGGGTATTAGTCTGTTTTACATTCATTTCAAGAACTAGGACAAATGACCTGAACTTGGACATTTCTGAAAAAAAAGTTAAATTATTTTCGTCTTTCTTAGTAATCAGAATAGATTTACTTTTCATTTAAAACACGAAATTCTTCTCCCAAAATATCTGAAGTAGTTACTGAAATGTTTTCTTTACCAAAGCCTGCAAAGCCTCAACATTATTAATAAATTTTGAATATAAAGAGGCACAACTTTGCTCCATACCAACAAAAAAAAAAGCAGTCAAGTTTTCACACAATGAAGCAATTAATTTTTAAACTAGTACTTTCTATTAAAAGTTCTCACATTTAAAAACTCAAAAAAGTTTCCAGTAACTCTAGACACTGATGGGGACAAAGAAAAAACAGACCCTACCCCCAGCTGGATGGCATTCCTCTCTTTGAGTGCAATGTGGTAACATTTGATTGACGCATCTGATCCATTCCAAAACTCCAGGCGTTGTTTTAATCATCAATGGGTAGAATCCTAATAATTTTCAGGGAAAAAAAAAGAACAGAAAAACAGAGTAGAATATGGACACAGGACACAGAGCACCTCACGTTTGTCTAGCAGATCCAGCTGATTTAGCTAGATCCACAATAATCAACAGATTGAAGACTGAGTTGATGACAGAAACTCACATCTACCAGCATAAGCTCTGTTTTCCCTTCCACCCTCTTTCTGTCATCTCAGCTCAACCCAGTCTCTCAACACAACCTGGAACATTAGTCCCATACCAAAGGAAATGAAAAAGGAATAGGGAAAGGAGTGAGAAGAGATAAACCAGGGTGAATAGGGATAGCATGAAAAGCCCACTGGCATGCAACCAAGAGCCTACACAGGCCCTTGCTACAGCAGAAAACAGGAGATCAAGCACGTACGAGGAGACAGCGGGAGAACAGATGTGAGAAGAAGGTTCAAGTGTCCCTGGGCTCAGGGGGTAAGAAACAGCAGCAGAGCACAGCAGTGAGCCCCAGCACACACAAGGAGCTCAGCCTTCAGCAGCAGCACCAGGTGACCCACTGGCTTGGTGTCTGCCATCATAGGCATTTTCAGTATATTAATACTGATATTGTACGGTACGAGCAATGTTGTGTGAACCTTCCACATCAACAAAGGCTTCCCAGTCTGCCCATAAATTTATTTGGCTATCAGCCAAACCCTGATCCACCAATACTAACCACTTTTGCTCTGAAACAAGCCTCCACTTACAGTCTTGCAACAAACAGTCGCTGCTGCTTCATTTCAGTGCTGATGAGAACTGCAAGCCCTAAGGACCCACAAACATAAGAGGCGGCACAATTCTAAAGGAATTTACCCATTCCAGAAGCAGCCAGAAGGTGAGCATCTGACCCTTCCAGCTGGCCAGCTGACATGTCAGACCAGCCCACACATCAGACTAGCCCACATCCCATTCAGTCAAACCTGGAGTCTGGTACCTTCCCACGAGAAGTGGAAACCTGGCTGAATGGTCAGCAGGACATCAGGAAAATGCTCCTGGTCTAGCTTGGGAACACGAGCTGCACAAAAGCCTTTGGACACCCTGCTGTTCCTTGGCTGTTCCTTATATCTGTTCTGTGTTCCCAAGTCTCAGGAGGATTACCAGCAGAGTGCTGGGTGAGGAAAAGTAGGAAAGGCAAGAGCAAGCTGATGTACTGCAAAGGGAAGGAAGCGGCAGGTTGAAGATGGGATTTTACAGTAGGAAAACTGGTTGCTAGAGTGTAGAGCAGAATCTGGGGGGAACAGGGGGTAGCTGGTCACAGAAAAGAGGCAGGCAAGGGCTTGCTACTACAGGGAACAGGAAAGGCCTGTAGCCCCGGGCTGATAAATCAGATATTGCTGCCAAAGTCTCACACCAGCCCCTAAAGCCTCTAGCACTGTCTGGGGGGCTCAGCAACAAGCAGGATCTGCCACACGTATGTCCACCCAACAGCTTCAGGTAGTCACCTACGGTATCGCAGGTCCAGACCATTAAGTGCCCTGATGATAAGGACACAGACCTTGAATTGCACATGACAGGTCATGTGGAACTCACACAATGAGACCGATACGCTGCTTTGCCCAGCCTTGACAAGGACCACACAGCTGCAGCTCGTGCCTTCCTTAGGCTCCTCAGAGCCAGCAGCTGCCTTCCCAGCCAGCCTGCCTTTGTAACCAACCCCCCACCCACCAGGAGGGCCTGAACCCTGCACCATCAGCAGTGAAAGCACAAACCTCCACCTCATGCTCTAAATAATTAAACTCTGTGGGAGCATCAACAGACTCATAAAACTCTTACACAGACCAAGCCAGTCATTAATGGGGGTCAAAGATGAGTGCTCTATTTTTTTTAAGAGTGCTTTGATGCATGGGGAGAGTGGTGAGAGGAGATCTTCATTACCCTTCTCTGGTACCTGATGAATTTTTCCTTTCCTGGCTATCAACACCTCCTACTTCCACCCAAACCCCACACCGCTGGCAATCATCCGGACAGCCAGAGACAATTGGAAGGTGTGTCTGGATGACATCTGTGCTAGCTGGTCACCTGCAAGTAGGGAAGCAAGGGGCCTCGTGGAGCAAAGCCAGGCTCTACCAGAGGCTCAGCTGGTGCTTATTACGAGGTTTGGGTTTCCCCAGGGCCAGTGCAATGCTTAAAGTCATGCAAACCACAACCTCACACACCGTCTCCCCTACAGCAAGGCACGGAGCAGAGCACAAGGCAGTAAAATATGTCAGGATTATTAGCTTGGGCTCAGAGCCAAAGCTGGGAGCTGCCACAAGGGTAGGGAGGCTGCCTGCAGCCCTGCAGGTCAGCAGGAAGGAAGTGGAAGTCCCCTGACAGGCAAGAAGAGGCAGCACGCAGAAAAGGCAAGCCACAGTTGAGAAAAGGTCACAGAAACACTAGTCTGACCCACCCCTCCTAGCCTTAAAATACATATATATATACATACATATATATATACACACACACACACACATACGTATGTGAGCTTCTTGCTCCTGTGCTTTGTTCAGACATTTTAAGGAGAGGTCTGCTCTTCCCATTCTATCTACATTCCCCTGATCCATACCAGCTTTGGAAGTGGTTTCTTAGACTTTCCATCAATGAAAGCCTTGAGCAGAAAGAAGGGAAAGCAGGCAGATTTGGGGAAAGGATCACCACAACACAGAAACACCCCAAGCAGCAGGCACAGGTGTTGGATGCTCTACCAGCAGTTCCAATTCCAGCTTGCACCAGCCTAGCCTCTGCCTGCTTTCTTTGCTGCATTTGCTTTGTGTGGAAGAGAGGCCTCAGACTGGAAGTGGCTCTGGGATCTCTGCTACTCTGCCAAAAAAATGACTGGTGTAGCAAGGCCAGCTTCTATTTATTAATTATAAGTAAAACTGATAGATGCCCCTTTTTTCAGGTCACTAGAAACCTTCTCCCAACAAACCCCAATATTTGGATATTCAGAGGGAAGTTAGGAGATTTACACACAACATCAGCACTCATCTCTTCCATCATGGCAAAAGCAGCAGCTGTTACTTCCCTTATTCTTGGAAATAAGGGGGGAATTAGCTAGGACTCTTGGCACGTCTCCCCTCTCGCCCTCTGGCCACCAGAGCTCCTGTTACTATTCAGGGCAGAAGTGCTCCACAGGGCACACATTCCAGGGGGCTGAGCCATCCCACGTGGCCAGGCTCAAAATGGCAGACAGCGATGAATAGGATAATTAGAAAGTACAACAGCAACCGCAACATAAAAACAAGCAGCTTCTATTACAAGAAACAGTTCTATGGCATGGTTAGATCCATCACCCCATATGCCGGGTTGTGGTGGTGCCTCGGGAGCCTGCTGCTATTATCTGTTTGCAATCACATTTCAGCCCGTCTTTCTGCTTAATGCTTGAAAAGCAAAGCTAATCAGATTCGCTCTCTCTTTCTGCTTAATGTCTTCAGTTCTCAAGCATGCTCTGTACTGCTTCAACCGATGTTCAAGTAACACTAGTCAGGAGCATGCAGTGCAAAAGAAAATAAAATGGAATTACCTATTAATTTTAGTCCTTCTTTGCACCTATTTTGTCTAAAATTACTTCTATGCTTGATCTTTGCAAACAAAAGTCAGGAAATTTCCATTTCCCCCTCTACACCACACCCGGCTCCCATATGAGTTCCCTTCTTCAAACTGCTCCTCCAGTGGTATCTGGGCAATTAATTATAGCACAGACCTCTCAGGCTTCCCTCTTACTCTCTGGAATAGCTTTTAAAAATATTTGCTGGCTAGGAACCTCCAGATTAGGATGTCTTCTGCTGGCACTGTAAGAGCCCCTCTTTGTTAATCTATCTGAAATGACCATCACATGCTCTCCCTACTCCCTCTCCCTCCAGTGCTATTTAATTACTACAGTCCTACAGGGGAACTCCAAGGTGCTCTCAGCATTTCAGGTCTGAAGACAAACAGGATCCCAAAACGGCTGCTTTTTTACTGCATTCCTTCGCACTCCAAAGGGCAGCTGGAGCATTGCTGGAGTCAGCTACGATACCTGGATCTTTACTAGAGCAACCATCAGAAGAGCAGATAAGCTGCCCCCAGATAGGGCAGATTGCATGAAAATTCAGCAAAGTGATCCAGGAAGAGACTGGCTTACAGGAACACCCATCATCATGAGGAGAAAAGTCACCCATTACAAGCACAGTAGAAGCTTTGCCAGAAGAACAACATTAACAAAAAAAAAAAAAAAATCAGCAAGTATTTACATGAGAAGAGAAAGAGATGTAGGAGGAAGACAAATCTGCCAGGATACATATCTCTATCCAGGAGGAGTGAAAAAAAGGAAGACTGCAGAGCTGAAACCCCAGACAGCCCATCAGCCCATGCATCTGTACACATTCCCCAGCTAATACCCACTACATCAATCAGAACAATGGCAGCTCCAGAGAAGACCCCGATTATCCAAGCTCCTTCACTAACATCTTCCCCAGAGGCTGCATGCATGTGCAAAGGAATGGAAAAACCCATACCTTTCAATGATATTACTTCCAGCATTTTCTATATTGCTCCCACTCTTACAAATGTGTCTTTAAAAAAATATTGCAGCTGGCTTTTAAATGTGTCAGTTTTAAAAAAACCCAAACATAGCCTTAAAAACAAAGACACTTTGTACTCACTATATCCAGTGGCATCATTATTTAATATCAATGCACTGATTCTTTCCTTTATTCACTCCATCCTTGGAACACAAAACCACTGTAACAGCCACCCAGTGCATAAGCTTACCATTCAACGCGACACAACCCTACAATAACCTTTCTTTTGCCATGTCTTCGGCTACAAATGAGAAGAATTTAGGTTTAAATGCTTCAAAAAACCAACCCAACTACAGTATAGTATGAAACAAATCTCTAACTCTCCAAGCTGGGGTGAATTCCCTCGTTCCTCCCTATGACTTTCCTTATTTGAAAATGGCTGCACAAACATTTCTAATTTGTGCACCACACCAATTGCAACCTGCCCCTCCTGCCAAGTACAGCTGCTGGGTCAGTCCACACATGCACAGGCTCACTGCATCCTGCTGCCTCTGGCACACTGCTCTTCACTGACATCATCTCCACCTTCATGCTGTAGAAAATTCACCAGACAGGCACTCTTTCTGCTCCTTTAGCCATAAGGCAATTGCTGAAGGCCAACAGATGCCTCCATCTCATCTCCAAATGCACACTCCAACCTGCACTGTGCCCCTGCTAAGCACATGACTGGGCACGTGTCTCTCTGGACACACGTCCTCCCCGCAGCCAGCACGGGCTAATGCAGATACACCAAAACATCAGTGGTAAAGCCGAGGCAGAAACAACCATCCCTGCCAGTCAGCAGAAGCAAAGTTTGCCTTGGCCAGTTCCCATGGGGCCTGAGCTTCATCACATCCCTGGAGCAAGACAGCACCATTCTACAGTACCACAGCAATGTCCCACAAGGCCTTCCCAATTTCTGCTAGGTCTGAAAATTAGTTAGGCAGTAGCACCTGGAACAACTGCAAGGCACCGTCTGGAGAAAGAGAGACTTCCTCCTGGCCCCGCTCACCATGGCATGCAGAAAATTCTCCAGATGCTTCCTCTCCCTGTCATTTACCCCAGGCCACCTGGTCCCACCAGCTCCAGGGTCTCGGTCCAAACAGCCACCATCACCAGATTTGGGGACAAAGCTCTTTTACAGACCTGGCCTACAGCTATCCCACCAGGCATTTCCTTGTGCCCTTTCATAAAGAATTATTACAGCTACTATTTTTTGAGCCTGTTAATACATGAGCCTAATAATAATAATTCTTAGGCTCACAGCAATGGGCTTTCAGGAACTACAGCATATCTCCAATTGTAGAAGCAGTGAAACTCAACCTTTTCCCTTTTTTCCCCATTTTGAAAATACTGCTTGGGAATGAAGTCGGAATCTGGAGGCACATGAGTGTATCTGAGGGACAGAAGAGGTGCAGGGGGGAAGGGAGGGATCTGAAAATGAAAGCTGAGGGTGAGGCTTCACATTACAACTGAACCAGGCTAATAAGTCACTGCTGCCCATTTTCACCTTTCTTTCATTCCTTACCTTTCACTGCTGGCAAAACAAATCTCACCCCTCCTTAGTGGCAGCTCTGATAGGAGCCTGAACCTGGTGAACAGGTTCAGCTCTCTGTCCCAGGAGAAAACAATTCACTTTTTTATGGTTTTGGGCAAGTCAGCTTTCCAAAAGCTGAACAAGCTGTATCCACAAGGCAAGGAATATGGCCACAGAGCCAGGAGCAAGGCATGAGCACCCCTCTTAGAAGGAGCAAATGGTTAGACTAGGTCAGCCACAGCAAGAAAATCCATCCTAACCCACATTAAACTGCAGTTTCATCCAACAAGGATACTGGTCAGAACAAAACAAGTGGCCTAGCTGCAAGGCCTGCAATAAGGTGCTTGCTAGTAATTTTAAAACAGGTAGTTTTACCTATTATTAAGGTGCCCATACCAGTAGCATATATGAAGGCAGCCATGCAGATAAAAAACAACACTAAAACTGAGCAGACCCAAACTAGACAGAAATACAAGAGGTACTGCAGGATTTCCAATAATAATCTTCCCTATTTCTAAACTGGACTCTTATTATCAAACAAGATGGCTGTCTTCATCACTATGTTAAAGAAATGTCTGTTTTCATTACAAACTTAACAGTTTCAGGGTGCATTTTTCTTTTCCCATTAGCTTCTACATTATCAGATGAACAAAAATTATGCTTTTCTTTTATTAAAAAAAGCAAGCCTATATTAACTCCACTGTCTTTATTTCTCTCCACCTCCTCTGCTCAATTACTAGAAGCAATTTACAGACAATAAATGTAACTTCACAGCTGCCTGTATGAAGTATTCCCTTCATTTTATAGATGAGGTTACAGGCTATACAGAAATTAATATCAGCAAGGTCTACTTCAAAGCTGGATAAGCAAGAGGAACAGATGCACTCTCAAAGAATACAGATCATGACTGTACTCTAGTAAAACCACTAATAAAGGACTAAGAATGTTGCCAGTTGGATATAAATTCTTTGAATGTATCTGCTTAAACACAGTAACAAACAAAAGCTTGCTTTGAGGTTTTGCTTGGGTTTATTCTGTTATTATTAGGAACAGCATTATGAGATTTCAGATATACTGCTCACAGACCAAACATGCTTGCTTTACTAGTAAACACTGCTTAACTGCTTACCTCACTGACTCAAAGAGGGTCTCTTCCCAGCTGGTGCATGGTCACCAGGAATCTGCAGCTAGAAACTCTGTACGTAATTTTAATCAATACAGATAAGCAAGCCAGGAGACAGTCCAGTGTTATCTGACATAGCCTCATGGGCTTTGGCAGGGCTGGGAGGAGCAAGAACCAGTGCCTGTTGTTACAGTTGCCAGCCGTGACTGTGAAAAAGCATTGGGAGTAGCAACACTAAAGGGGAAAAAAAAAAATCCAAAGGTGCAGTTTTGTGCAGGCACTCTTCTGATGATAACTGCTCCTTAAGGCTTAATAAAAATGCACAGCCAACTCGTCTTCTTCCACACATTATCAGAGCTCAGAAATAGCACCTGAGTCTAGTTATACAACTCAGCAGGCACAGCTTCTCCTAGGAAGCAACCACCACTGGCATGCAGGTACTCCAAAGGCTGAGTCATCTCAACAGGCCCTTCAAGGGAAAATAATCCTATTAAGAATTGGTGTGTTGGTATTGAAGGCAAAAAGGAGTGTTAATTTTGGCAGTTAATTACACTGCTTCCACTCCATCCATTTTCTACCAAACCTAACACCTGTAGGTTAGTAAATTCACCACACTCCTCCATCCACCCCCAAGGTCCTTTCTTGACCCTAATGCCCTCCTCAGCCAGCAACTGCCTGTCATTGCCCATGTTTCCTTATCCCTGACAACACAAACTAGTATTTGTACAATCACAGAGCTTGAAAAACTAATTTAGGACTTAGGCCTTCATTTCTAGCCTGCATACAAATTCCTTCACCTGAGGACAGGCTACAGCACTCCCCTCTCTCCTAACTCTTCCAAAGGGGTGGACTGAGAAAGAAACCAGTGGCTTAAGTCAAGAATTTTACTTTTGAGACTGGTAGATCAGTTGCAGAGACTGATCCACTGATATTTTCTAATATAAGAAACATATAAAATGCCTAGAATTTGATATCTGCTTTTTAATTAAATTGAAATAAGTAAATCACAGCCTGTTGCCATGGAGAATGAACAGACACAGCCTCTTGACTCCAGGGCAGGATCAAGCAGGAGAGGCAGACAAGGCTGTGAAATTAAAAACACCTATTTTAAAGCAAATGGTCTTGATAATTAGCAAAAAATGTGGCATAGGGAAATAATAAAAGCATACAGCAGGAAGTGGTTTTCAAGGTGAACTATAAAGCTGTTTTAAATAAATGAATAAACTGCTGGAGCTGCTGGGTCACCCACAGAATCATATATGCAGGATTAACATGATTTGAAAAATACACCAAAAAATAGCAATTAGCTCTACTTTCACTTTCCTACCTATAGCCTCCATCTATGTCTGTTCTTATTTTTAAGGACTTGTTTCAAGCAATTAATGCTTGCACCTATTTGCAGTTACCAGACAGTCATCAAATTCAGACATTTTGAAAAGCCTTGCAGTTTACCCTGAAGCTGGAACCAAATTTATGGGACATAAAACCTTTTATCTATTACTCAGTGTCATCACACAATCCTGGTCAGGTCATCAGACACTAATAATCATTCCTGAATCTGTGCATCCTTGTTATGACTTCCATGACAAAGTGACTTTGGAGGGAATTTGCCCTCCACACACCATGTGCCCAATCCTGTCTTATACCTCTCAAGAAGCACAGTTCAGAGAGAGTCAAAAAGTAACTCTGGTTTATCAGTGGGAGGCTGATAGCACATCCATGCTTGGCTGGTGGACAAGAGCCTTGCACGCTCCCTTCCCAGTTTGTCTTGAGTACAGGACATCAAAATATTCCACCCCTTTCAAGATACTTCTGCTCTGCTCAGATCTAAAAGGGCTGCAGCAAGGAAACTCGCTAATCACCTTTTTGAGCCCAGCCAGGGCAAATCTGAGCAAGACTGTCTAACAATTTCCAGTGATCATGTGGCCAAAGTGCATCAGATTCATAACAGCTTAAAATACTTGAAATAAATTGTACCTGATGACTCAGTTTCAAAAATGTGCTGTACATTCTTTTAAAGGGAAGGGACAGATGAACTAACTTTCACTTCAAACCTCCCATCAACTCTAGAGAAAAAGCCAACCTTTTCTCCTATTCCATGAAGACACAAGTTGTCAGCCACGATCATTTGGTCTTCCACAGCAGTTAATGACCCACATGAAACAAACTCTCAGGGTCTCAGATGAGACCCTTGTGACACAGCTAGTTGGTTACATTAAAAACCAGTCACATTCTCAGCCCTCAGCAGCACAACTTCAGCTGGTTATTGACAATTTACCTTCTGTTTTCCACCATGACCAAGAAACACCTGCAAAGTAAGGAGAGTTGGGACAGAAATCTTGGGAAAATAAGGAGTTGTGGAAAAATGCACAATTAAAATTAGTATTCTCTGTTTTCACAGTTTTGCCCAGTTTTGGAACATTTGCTGCTTTAACTGAAGTCACACTGCTTAAGATGTTTGGCTTCCATTAAAAATAAACTCCAGGTGCAAGTCTGCATGAAGATAGGCATAAGCTTGCAAATCTGGTTCACCCTGAAGGACACCAATTCCTTAAAAATGCTGGGGTGGGGCAGCACATGTGGGCTAATTCATAGTTTTTGAACAGTCAAGGCTAACAGCAGTATCTGCCCAACTTCTTTGCTCATGCACCCCATTTCTTTCAAAACCCTGCAGCGAAAGGAGCTGTGAAACACCTCAGGACACATCAGCTGCACTAGAAGGTGCTACACACCCTTGGCTTCCTCACTGCCCAGCACCTTCCCTGGCATGCCAACAGTTTCCTACTGCTTGAACCATAGTCCTGCAAGACCACCCAAACGCAAATGGCTTTGCCAGAAACTGTTTCTGCCCTCACCGGCACCTGGCACGTAGAGGGCAGCAGGTGGCTTGTTTCTCCTCACCTTGTAGTTCTACTTATGTTTAATTTTGACTTGAAGAGATTTAACACAATTATAAAGGCTGGCCAAGCATCTCCCTTTGAAAGGGAACTGCGTTTTCTTCTCCATCCACACAAGCCAAGATAACCACACAGAGGAAGACTCCTTCCAAGGGACACTCCCAGTTGGACAGAGCCAGGGTTTAGGGGCGCCGCCATTAAAACTCAAGCCAGTGGTCACTTGGCATATGAAGGAAGATGCTAACCATGCCCAGGAGAGATTATTTTCATATCACAGCATGCTGGGTCACAAGCCAAAAATAAAATTTAAAAAAAACCACCACCAACAAAAAACACAACAACAACAAAAAAGCCCCACTTAACAACCAAAACCAGACAAAAAAACCCCACACTGTTCCCTTCAGCAGCATCACTCTGAACCATATTCACAACAGAGGGGCCAAGAACCCTGCCCAGGCTGTCCACAGTTCCTCATTCCCATCACCCGTGCCAGTTCCCTGCAAGCCCCTCCTGCACCCCCAGCAAACATCCCCAGGACAGCCTTCACCCACCCACAAACTTCGCCTGACATCTATGTCCCCGGGACCACTTCAAGCCCCATCACCCGAGTAGAAGGCTTCCCAAACAAGCAGACGCTTCAGCCGCCAGCCCCGCTGGGGTATTCTTCCCCCGGCGGTATGGCTGCCCGGGCTCCCAGCGGGAGTTTCCAGCCCTAAACCTCGGCGGCTCGAGGAACGTGGGGCACACGTGCGCGCCCGCCGCTGTCAACAACTTCCAGCCACTGTCCCAAGTGGGCAAGTGCCGGGGGGCGGGGGCTGCCCACCTACCACTGGCTTGGGAAAGGACGCTCGTAAGCAGGACAGCGCTTTAACAAAAATAAAGATCACCTTAATATTATCCTTAACAGCCAGAAAGGTCACGATGTGGAGGTCCATAAGAGGGGGGAGGGGAGGGAGATGGGTAAGGGGAGGGGAAGGAGGGGGGTGGCAACGCACAAACCCCCACGGTTTTAACTGTTTGACTGCCGTAACAAATGAAATACCATGAAGGAAATGGAGACTAACAAGACGGACAGACCCCCACGCGCGGGGACTGCCCGGCTGCCCGAGCCCCCGCCCGCCCTTCACACGCGGGAAGGCGGCGGAGGGACCCGAGGGAGGGAAGGTGTGGAAAGCAAATAACACCCCCACCAAACGCCGCACACGCCGGGGTCACACACACAGCCCCCGCCGCCGCTTACCTGTGCGGGCCGGCGGCCCTCAGGGTCCCATGGCAGCCCCGTCCCGCCCCGCCCCGCCCCGTCCCGCGGCGGGCACNGCTCGGCGGCGGGGCCGGGCGCGGAGGAGGGCGAGGAGGGCTCTGGCAGCGGAGCGCTGCCTGCCTGGAGCGGGAGGCGGCGGGGCCGGGCGGGTGCTGGCCTGCGGACCGTCCTGCCTCCGCGCCAGACCCCCCGCGCTGGGGGTGGTAACACGGAACCCCGAGCACGGGATTTGTTCCGCTCCTGAGGCTGCTGGCGGTGCGCTTGGGGCCCTGATGCACAGGCCCGGGCCTGCCGCAGCACTCAGGAAAGTAAATAAAAACGTAATTATGTGCTTTCTAGTTGGGGCTCGCAATGAAAGAGAGGAAAACCCCTCGTTTTCTCGAGAAGACATCTGAGAAATAGCAGTACTGGATCAGTTCAGCATCCTGCCTTTGAGAGTGCTGAACAGACAAATCCTAGGAGTTGGCTATAAGAAGCAGGTCATGACACTGCCCCAGAAGACTGTGAACATGACCGTGACCATGACCATGATCCTGTGGTCAGGCACTTCCCAATAGGTGGGGGTCTTTGTATTTAACAGCTCCCAAAGGATTTTTTTTTTCTAATACATTCAGTATTTTTGGTTTTGAACCATTTGAAATGTTTGTGTCTGCTCCATCATGCAGCAAGCATCCAGCTTTCTTCTTCAGAAAGCATTTAGTCATCTCCTTTTGTTTGCCAAACTCTAAGTAGGGGGGCAGAGAGAGATTACCTTCCTGCAGGNCCCGCCCCGCCCCGCCCCGTCCCGCGGCGGGCACAGGAGCTCCCGAGTCTTTGTTGCGTGGAGGGGAACGGGAGCGGGTCCTGTCAGCTCATGTGACGCGGCGGGCTCGGTCTCCGCTGCCCCTCCTTGCTGCTCTCCCCTGCCCGCCCTCCGCCGGCGCTCAGCGCAGGCCCCGCAGCCGGGAGCGGGTCTCAGGCCCGACTGGCTGCTGGCGGAGCGGCGGCGGCGGGGGAGGAGGAGCCGCCGGCGGGGCGGGCTCGGCGGCGGGGCCGGGCGCGGAGG
>VZSE01014770.1:300354-328115 GCA_013398275.1 Promerops cafer | reverse complement strand
CTGCCCCAGAAGACTGTGAACATGACCGTGACCATGACCATGATCCTGTGGTCAGGCACTTCCCAATAGGTGGGGGTCTTTGTATTTAACAGCTCCCAAAGGATTTTTTTTTTCTAATACATTCAGTATTTTTGGTTTTGAACCATTTGAAATGTTTGTGTCTGCTCCATCATGCAGCAAGCATCCAGCTTTCTTCTTCAGAAAGCATTTAGTCATCTCCTTTTGTTTGCCAAACTCTAAGTAGGGGGGCAGAGAGAGATTACCTTCCTGCAGGTCTTTAAAACCACAATATGCCATTTTTCTTCACAATCCAAGACAGAAAAACAACACCACCAAGCCAGGCCTTGTAGAGGAAACACAGGTGATATTTTTATCAAAAATGCAGACAGCTCAGAAAACCTGGGATTCCCTCATCAAATACAACCACCAATTCAATGAGCAGCTTCCCTGCCATCCCAAGATTGCTATTCCATGGGCGTCAGCTTCCTAGACACCACAGCTGACATTAAAAATGGCACCCCACAGGCCAGCATATACCCGAGAACCTACAGACCATCAAACTTGCTCTATAAAGCAGATGCAATAAGACCAGCAGCCATTCACAGCACAACAAAAGGCTGTGAGATTCAGCTGGTCCTGCAGATACTGTTACACCTGCTCCGAGGGGAACACCCATGATCTGCTTTATACACCAAGGTCACTCTTCCATAAAATAGATACAAATTTACTACAATAAAGAAATGACAGCAACAATAACAATTTTGGAAAATAACTTTCCAAGGAATCAAGGTTTATTTGGGGTTCGTCTAATGCTACCAAAATTAACAGGGACTGGCAAAGTCTCTAACCACATTAGCTTTCTGCCAATCTGTTTTTCTGCTTTTTATTTTAGTCTCTGCTGTAGCATTCTCCCCTGCAACCACATGTTCCTGCTGATGATAATACTCCATGCTAAAATCCACTTATAAAATAATCTCTTAAACTACTGGCTCTGAAAGGGTGTTTTTCCCCCCATGTCTCTCCCCCTAACCTTCAGGCTCCCCCTTTTGCAACTCATTACAGGAAGTAAATCCACAGATGCAAACATAAGAAATAGAACCAGAGCATCAAATATGAAATGTGTCAGTACCACTCCACAGACAGCATAATCAATGCCCTTCCTCCCAGAGCAAATCTGCCGAAATTCTTTGTTCTTGCATGTACTTGTCCCAAATCTCTACAGTTCATCACTTCATCCAGCACATGAGATACCCCCACAGAAACCATGTGAATGAAACTAAATAATTGCTGTCTTACAACAAGCACATACAGTCAGCCAGTAAAGGACATTAAGAGAGTATTTGTCAGACAGCAACAACGTGAACACCTCAATCTTTACCCCAAAGGAGACCAAAAACTTCCCAAAAGCTAAAGCTTGGCATTAAAACTTATAATCCCTCGATACTAAAGCTATGGATTTAAGGGAGATGTTGCCTGCCTAGCCTGTTACAGCCTCCCTGCTGACCTCTCCTTTGTCACCAGCACAAACACCCCTTTTCCACTAGAGGTCCATGAGAAAACCAGCAGCCTGTCAGTCACTGCTGTTTACACCCCTTTCCACTTCATAGGGGCTCGTTTTTTTTCCTCAAGTGGTCCAATTGATTAATATAATTAGATTAAACTAAGAGCAACTGCATCTAACCTGTAGTTAGCTTGAATATTGCTGCTTTCTGTCAGATCTGATAAAAAGACCCTGAGCCCAATGGCTTGTTTGCTTTTTCTAGTTCTTTCAGTTGATCTAATACAAGATATTACCTTTCACCAGAAACCTTGCTTCCCTAGGATCTTTAGACCCTCATGGCTACAATACCATTTTAATGTCTTGCCTTAACTGATTCTTCCATATTCTCTTATCTATGAAGTAGAATATGATAAAATGTATTCCCTTCTCTATCAGTTCTTACACTGTTTTCATAAACATAATATCCAAGTACCTTCTAGGACTGCATTAGCTGATCTGACTACCTTCTGTGACATGAAGGGTTGGGTTTCCTTTTTTTTTATTTTTGTTCTCTCCCCAGGAAGAAAATGATGCATGGAGCAAAGTTTTGGTTTCATGATGGTTTCACCACCTTTCCTCTATTCATGTTGCTCTGTGTTTATACCATAGAAAATGAGGACAATGGCAGTTCACGTGACAGATAGACCTTATTTCCCAAGGAAGCTAATTTCAGAGTGTTGCGCCACCCATAGAAACAGTCTCCTGCACAAAGCAACATTTTACTATGTCATTCCCCACCAAAGAAAAGCTAATCCATATTCTTGACATTTGGGACAGAAAATTCCTAAGGCAAGAACAGCATTTTCCTTTCTCCAGAAAAAGAGTTTCAACCTGTGATCCTCAGTATGCCTCGTTCAAACAGATTGTGGCAGATTATTAACATACAGGCCAGCGCTCTATACAGTTATAAATAGGAAAATCTGTAAACCAAAAAGAGTAACATGCCTTTTAATTGCACTGAGGCAGATTATCATAGGACAGCCTGGAAGGGAAATGGTAGAGACAGACTATTTAATGCTAAAAAAATAGAGAGGATTTACTTATATGTAAGGAATCTCGGTGCTGCTCCTCAAAGAGGAACCCTGAATGATCCCACGTGTCTACAAAGGCAGTAGGTACAACATACGAGCTACTGAAAGACAGAAACTGAGGTGAAGAGAGGAATCATCTGTGCTCAAGCACTGAAAGCAGAAATGCCAGAAGACCTCGGGGAGACAGTAGACAGCAGATTTAATATGTTTTTGCAATGTGATATGGCAGCAAAAATCATGCAGTTAATTTAATTTGGCGTTGTAAAGGCAGAGACCTCTTCTCAGAGATACAGGCAATAGTCCCATTTTTTAATATAGCAGTGAGACCGCAGCTCGAAGACATGTTTAGTTCTGGACAACGCGGTGCTACCTAGATGTCAACAACTTGGAGGGAAATAAAAAAAGAGGAACATGAAAAGATGGAAGGGATTACAGCATGTGTAGGTTGGCCAAATAACAACTGTGAAGAGCATCACGGGAATTGCAGATAAGAACTACAGGGGCGCAGAAGCACCGGGGAGCAAGAAAGACTGTTCAGGGTTGTCTGAGTGAGTATAAATGGTATAAATATAAAGTAAATTAAGTAAGGGAAACATTAATCTACAAGACTGCAAGATAGCATCCCACAGGAGCTACCATCAGCGATTCACACAAGACTATGGAGCAAAGCACACAAGAAACCGCTAAAGAAACCCTGACTGCAGGAAAGGATTACATGAGGACAATATGCCTTTCAGACCATTTAACTGCTCACTGACTGGGACATCTGCAGAGCAATAGGTCTCAGCCCAGTATGTGGAAATCTCCCTTCTCCACACCATTGCTAGAGGCACTAGTAGACCAAAATAACCATGTGGGTAACCATGGATGGAGTCTTGTATTCACAGGGGCTGTGGGGGGGAAGGTCTATTGTCAGAATTCTTCCCTTTTACCACTGTGATTTCCTTGAGATGTCACTGGCTCACCATCTGGAAAAAAAGCAGCAGTGATGTTTTCATATACATTCATTTGGATTACACAGACCTTTGAGTAGATGTCTTGGACAGCACTAACCTCTTCCAAGGTCTGTGGCAGATACAGTAGTTAATTAGAATGAAAAAAATCTTTAATATTCCATAATTAGAGGGATAAGACCAAGATAGGATGTAAAAGATGTGACATAGGAAAGCTTGCACCCATAACACCTTTACATCACATTGTGCCATCATATATTCCAGCCTGCCTGTCATACAGAAAAGGAGACCTGACACTACAATATGCTTCAAAGCAAGGGCTGATACACCATGTCGCTGCTCAGCCCAGATGTGCCACACACTCATTGCCTGGGGAGAAGAAAAAACAGGGGGAAAAAAAAAAGCCCAAACAATTTTATAAATGTTCTGTAGGGAGTCTGAATGTCTTTTTTTTTTTAATTTGGTCTATATTTTTTTAACACCACCCTTTAGGGAGGCATGTGCATTGATCATTATCAGTTCATTCATATACAAAGCACACAAAGGTATAGTCCCCCATAAGTGTTGACCTTAAATTGTCTTTCTCTACATAGAAATGTCATGATCTTCATGAAGGAAACCTTTCTGCTTAATTGTGTAAATGAAAAACATGGCCTAATACACACAAATATACAGCAAATGTAAGTGTACTAATATCTGACATAATCTTGTAAGGAACTGCTGAAGCATATGCTAAAATTAATTCATCAACCCCCCTAGCTTATCACAAACCTGTGACTGTTCCATTTGCACTCTGCTTAATGATCCATCTTTCTCAGGACAACATATGTTACAAATCTCTGTAATTTCATGCTCTTACCTTGCAGACTATGCTTAAAGAAAAGGAAAAAAATAAGAAAAAAGAAGCATTTTCTCCTTTCTTTTAAATGTAGCTCTTGTCTAAGTGCTCAGACAGGCACTGTCAGCTCTGAAAATTCAAGATTAATCAAGCAATTAAGAATTGATATCTAGTGACTTATCATGACTGGAAATGAGAGATGCTGCATTCATTTTAGCTCTGCAAGAACCCAAAATAGCTAATGTGATTTTTACGGACAGCAAGATTTTACATCTTTTGGGGAGAACAGTTACAATTCTTTCTATTAATGTGGTTCCTTCAGAACCCCCATCTGTGTTCTGCACATTCCTTAGCAAAGGGCCAGTCTGTACAGAGGGCCATGCTGGAAGAGCTGCGTGCTTCAGATTCACACCCTGCCTTTACCTGAATGAGTCTGAAAGTGTACAGAAATCCCAAGACAGCTAAGATGAAGTTTTGCTTTCTCTCCCCCATGTGCCAGCGCAGCATTGCACTGCACTGCTTGAATAAACAACCCAACATCACTTCAAAACTGTGGTTTCCTTTAAACATTAAAAAGAATGGCAAGCATTTCCATTCACATAATTATCAGCATTATCACCTCTCCTCACACCTCCTTCTCCAGCATCTAATTGTTGTGATGGTAGGGACTTCCCTGCCTCCTTTCCTTGGGAGTGGAGAGTTTGCAACTCAGCTGCAGTCATTTGCTTTCCTCTCCATGAGCTCAGGAACTTCTTCAGCAATCAGAAAGACTTCATGGGTTGGATGAGCAACAACTCAGCACATTCCCTCTGTAAACATTTATTTGGGGAATTATGGCATACATATTTGGACTTTCTATGGTAATTTGGATCTGATGAGCTTTCCGTATTGTCAAAATGATGGATGCCTCTGTAAAAGAGAGGAGTAACTTCTTCTGCAGCTTTGCTACCTCAGCTAGGCAGATGCAGATCTGATTGATACCTGCATGAGAAATCAAAAATGAAAAGCAAAAAAGCTGCAGAACCCAGTGCTGGTGACTCAGGAAGAAACTTTCTTTTTCCTAAACTATAAGTAGCTCAGCAGCTCTTACTTACCCAGGGACTGGCTTCTTCCTGGACAATCTGATAGAATTAAGAGCACAGAAACCTGAATTCTGTTTCAAACTTCACCTCTGACGCTCTGCAGTCTTGGAAATGTCATTTAAGCTCCTAAGCCTCCATTTTTTCCACGCATGAAGCTGAAATGACATACTGATTCTTGCAAGAACTTCTGAAACCTCTGATTTTAATTTGGCACGTGTCAGTGCCAAAAGCACCATTACGGGCATTACAGCACTAATTCTCTCACAAGGGAGGGAAGCTCACTGTGTCACAGGTATTTTGGATACAATTATTACCCCTGGAAGTGCTCAGATATCATTGCACAAAATTGTAGGCAGATGAATCTTTCAGATGGGATAGAAACCAGAGGCCCTGACAGGTTATTAAAAGACATAACGTTTTGAAGAAGCCCATATGTTAGCTTTTTCATGTTCACCCTGTTCCAATTTGGATAATTACGTTCTAACTCCTTAAAGCAGGGTGGCTGACCTGCCTGGCCCTACCAGCTGTATATCCAAATCTTCATGTGGCCCAGAGTGATACAACACAACCCACATATTTCAAAAAGCTGAAGGAAAAGAGGAGCTCTAGGAGAGGTTCATCAGCTAGTGAGAAAGATTTCCTCCTGGAACAGGAGCCCTCCCCTCCTGCTGAAACAGTCCTTCCCTCAGAAGCAGCTTCTCCTCCGTTGCCACTTCTCACAGGAAGCTGCCTTGTATTGTCAGGGCACCATCACACTTTGTCCCCAGGCAGCTGCGTAGTGGCAGCTCTGTGATGCACAGATGCTGTGAACATTGAAGATTCACAGCTCACAACACACTCCAGCAGTTTACAGGCCTAGTTATTAATAGTGAAGGACCTAGTGACATACTAGTCACTAAAAGTAATCTGCATTTCTACTTTATCATTAAGAAAGAAAAACATTTAATCCCTCACAGTAAGTGGAGCCTGGCTTGCCCAACAATCAAGCAAGAGAAGACACTGAAAGTTCACATTCTGCTCTTCTCTTGGAGATCCCTGGTACTCTCTGAGCTGCTCCTTTTTTCTTTATAAACTCTCAGCGATAATTCACTGTGCATTGCAAACCTTGACCATCACAGAATCCCAGAACACAGAAAGAGCAATATCTGAGCCTTCATCAGTTTCCTGACATAGTAAAGAAGAGAAGCAGCATATGGTGCAAAGGATTTTTTTCACCACAGACAAACAGTAGTTTCCCAAACCCAAGATAAGATGCCATTTCCAAATGGTGAAAGAAAGTGGTGGCAATTCCAAGCAGCTCCCAGTATCTGGCTAATTTTGCATTTCAGATGCCACTCTGACCTAGTGATGGTGTCAGCAGCCACTTTCCTGTCCCTCGGGTGGGCAGTCCTGTGCCAAGACATTGGTATCTGATAAAGCAATTGCTCCAGACGTCATGGATGCAAAAGAGGGGAGCCTGTCCTGTCCCCATCTCTTCACAGGTGCTGGTGGCACCTTGGCCATGGTGCAGACCTTTGAGGAGTGTCAGAGTTACCAGTCCCAGGGGTAGAAGACAGTCATGGCTGGGGATATTCTGCATGGCTGTAGCTGATCACTCCCGGGGAGTCTGTGGTCTGGGGGTCACCAAGGAAGCTGGCGGGGGCATGTGGGCACGCAGGGGACAGGAAAGAGAGCAGAGAGGACCTAGGGCACCATCTGGTGGCTTCACTCACTGCCTTCCCTAAATCCTTGTCTCACGGGGTCATAATACTGCATGGCCAAGGGGCCATAGGTGCATGGCCAAGAACACAGTCTTTCCAAGAGACAGCCCAGCTGGAACAAGAGACCCCTGCCCTTGGCCCAGACTCGCACACCTGTAGGGCACTGCTGGGTAGGACAGCAGTGCAAACCAGAGCCATAGGAACCATTTTTCTTGGGTGCTGTTCAGTCAAGCACTTCCCTTGATAAAGAACCAGCCCTAGCTGGGTATTTAGAGATGATCTGCAGTAGAGACACCCTTGAGAAGGCTAAAGAAGAGAAGACAGAAGTGATGAAGGAGAACACTTTGGACATGTGTTTCACTGGCGTTATCCACCACAGTAAGGTCTTGTCTGTAGATAAAGGCAAAATATAGTTTGTGCTGTTTCATATGACAAGACAGTACCCATGCAAGAGCTTGTCCTCTGCAGAAAAAGATCAAATCAACAAATCTCTAAAGTGCACCCTGGTTTTTGCCTTCTCAAATGAGGATTTGCTGTAAAGCATTATGAAGGAGTCCATTTAAAGGGAATGGATGACCTCAGTGTCACCAACACTCTTTGTAGCAGTGCACTCTCAGGACCAAAGGCTCATGTCTGGTGAAGAGGGCAAAGGATCCTAGTCCTAACACAGCACCTCCTTTAGAAGAAGGCAGACAGTGCATTTCCACCTCACACCACTGCTTACTTTGGTAACAGGTCTCCACTTCCCTGAGATCCTGTCAATAGAAAAGGATAATTCAATACCTTGGAATCAAATGTTATACCACTATAACTAGGGAGCCTGCTCTGTGCATAACAGCACCATGCTGGGGGAAGCAAGTTGAGCTGAGGCCCTTATAGATACAGTTTTTAAGAGGAATCCATTCTCAGCATTCAGTTTAAAGCAAAATGTATAGGGTGAACACAACAAGCCAGTCACTGCTTCTCGTATTTGTGGAGCTGGGGAAACTGATCCATAATTTCCTTTTTTTTTCCCCCAATTGCTTAACACTTAGAAATGAACACACTTCCTCTTGCTAGTAGCACTCTTTTTTTGCACCTATTCTCATGGGCCACAGAGCCAGGTAAGACAAAAAGACCAAATGACAACAAAAAGATCAAATGACTGCCTTTTCCCTGAACAAATCTCTGCTACAAAGTAGCTATACCAATATTATATATATTATATTTTGTAGTCTTTCCTACCTGTGCCTTCAGGCATTTCCTCATACCACCTTGGAAAACTCCATGCCATTTAAAAACATCCCCACTCTCACAGCCTTCTGCTTTATGCTTTTCTCTCTCCCACAAGCTGCTGCTGCCGTGGCTGCCCATGGTGCATGACACTAAAGAAGATTGTGGGTTCACAGCTTTAAACTTCCTTTTTCTCATGCAGCAGACTTTTAGCCTTCCTCACAGGGCCAACCCAAAAGCCATTGAAATTAACACAGCAACCCCCACCCTGATTTTGACAAAGTTTGGCACACAGCCCAAATCCCCACATTTGCCAGTGTTTCTTAGAAATTTTTACTTTTTCATTTAATTGATCAGAACCTGGTGTGATTCTTCCAGTACTTTAGCACTGACTGTTCTAGAACAGCATTTTCCATTCCAAATACTGTTCTTTCTCTCATGTTTTATTTTAAACAGCTTCAGCTTTTTTTAATATATAGAATTGTTCAGGCATAAATGTAAGAAACACGCTACTTAAAAAGGTAACAGAAACACACGACAAATGAACTCACTGCAAAGAGAGATCCTTGCCAGGAAATTTCCAGTAGCATCCAGTATTTTTAGCATTTATAAAATTAAAAAAACAAAACACAAAACCTAAGCATCATTATTTTGAAAGTTTTTACTTTTCATCTAATCCACCAGCATCTGCTGAATATTTTATTGCCATACGGCAACATATTTATAATTCATCTCATCATTTCTTCAAATTTGTTAAGGAAAGGAATTGTTATACCTGTACAATCCTCTGTAAGTTCTTCAGTGAACACAAATATTTCCTGGTCATATTAGTAAAATCTAAAACTTTTTACTTCAAAAATATTTATAATTGTTGTGATCACCTAACAAATTATATATGGATCTAATAAGACATGCTGTTCCTTCATTGCGTTTTCTGAAATGAATTCCTCAGCACTGGGAAGAGAAAAAGCATTTTTCTGTCGCTAAAGAAAGTCCAAATTGCATGTTTGAAATCTTTTCTAATAAAAAGAGCAAAGCAATAAGCGGATTATCTCTTTAAACATAGTATAGGAAGGCTGGAGGCCCCGGAGACATTTTCCATAGCCTCTATCTCTGATACATAGCAACATTATCTTCAGCCTGAGAGGGTCCTATGACCCTGGAGCTCAATTTTAATTTGATCTTCTTCTTTAAAGAGGTTTCTACAATTCCTCTCAAATTATGCTGCATATTCTTATTTTGGGTTGGTTTTGTTTGGGTGTTATTTCGTTGTTGTTTTTTAATATGAGATAAAACAGCCTCAGCTTTTTGATCTGCTGGTTTGATCATGTTATACGGATATTTAATGTAACCTCTTCCCTATCAGAACTAGAATATGCATCAGCACAAGTTCTAGCTGTCAGGGGAGAAAGGACTTGGATAGCAAATTCACTTCTAAGGCCTCCCTCCTCCTTCCTCCGGTCATTCTAAGTTTCAGAACTGGTCTCCCTGGCCAATAATGTATGGTGGGAGGGTAAAGGAGCTTTATACTCTTTACAGCAGCCAGCTGAAACAAAGGCAAATCTATTGGTTTTGGTGGGCCTGCTCCCACAGATGCTCAAAATCCCTACTGGTAACAACTTGGCCCATTGCCAAGAAGAAAAGGAAACTGGGGAGCTCTACTTGGACTTCTGTGGGCTGGAACCTGGCCCCAGACCTGCCTGGTTTATGCAGCCCCAGCAAGAGAGTTTCCTCACATTCCCACCTCCTTGTTCCTCTTTCTTGTTCTGGAATGGACGCTGCCACTGAGACATGTTGTCAGGAAGGGGTATTTTCTCTGTGCTCCTTTTCTCCACCTTTATCTCCATCAGTGCATCCAGTCCTCACTGTATACTGCTGATATTGCTGAAGGGGAAGCATTTTCTTAGAGGCACTGATTTGAGTAAGGTCGCAGCAGGCATCTGTGACTACTTGATGGGATTAGCAGATTATGAGAAAGCATGTTTGCTGTGGGGTTCCTGAGAAAGGGAAAATAGCCAGGTGGATGCTTGGATCTGGTTAAAATATGCATGAAGTCCTGATGGCCATTTCGGCAAAGCCACAAGCACAGGATCAGATGGGCGGCTGCAGGTCAGGATCGGAACATCAAGCCAGCAAGCAGGGAAGTCTCTGGATTGTCCTACCACTTGCAGAGGATCAACAGTTAAGTATTTCAGCCAGGGCAGGTGAGAGAAACCTTCACAGATTCCCAGGATAACTGCTTGACAAAAGCAGCTTTTCTTTTGCATCAAACAGCTTTGCTGCAAAATAGCTCTGCTGCATCAATGCAGACTGAGCCCCGAGAGATTTCAACAGATACATTCTGTTGTTAATGAAGGGCAGTTTAAAAGGAGCAAGGGGTTCACAGTTTCTTCGTGGTTGTGCTCTGAAATCACTGTGCATCTCTCCATGTATCTGCATCTCATCTGGGATGTAAGAGAGTAGCTCTGCCATACAGAAAGATGTCTGGTCCACATAGGGTCAGGTATCTTCCCTGTTAGATATTCTCATACAGTGTATCAGAGGATTCTTCTAGAGTTTCTTGCTTCTTAGGTGTCTGCAGAATGATGAAAAGGAGTAAAAAAGAAATGGAGGAAAATTATTCAAAAGATGATTAATTAATTCTTAATAAGCAGACACTGACGTTTCTTCTGTTAGAAATGGCTGTAAGTGATCTGCTGAAACAGAAGCCACTACAGTGAGAAATACTGCTCTACCAGAGACGAACATGACTAATCCAGCCCAAGGGATAAAGATGCCGCCTTTACTAGCCACTCTTACCCAAAAAAACTGTCAGACAAGGAGGGGAGGGAAAATTGGACTCAGTAAGAAAATAAATCACTTTGGATTCTGTGAAGGAGGAATTCCCTGACCTCCTCAATCGTGTTTCTTCAACAGTTGAGTCTATTCCTCACGACCGTTCCTTGTGTAGACAAGGCGCTGACAGACTGATATTTTAAGTGCTGTGTGGCACAGGCCTGCTGTAAGCAAGGTTACACAGCAAGTAGCTAAAATGCCACCGGCTGAACTAAGCCCTACGTACACTAGCATTTTCTCTGTTGCCACCACCAAAGGGAAACACTACAAAAGTGCTGAGTGGAGGCACCAAGTGGATTAACCCCTTGCTATCCAAACTGGCCAATGGTCCAGAGTGACAGCATGCAAATGCTCTTTTCAGAGGCTTTCTGCCCTGCTTCCCTTTACAGCTCCCTCTCAATTGTGCAGCATCCCACAGCAAGGGTTGGGCTGGACCCTCTGAAGCAGAGTCAGCCACTGTTCAGCAATCTCAGCTCCCACTCACAGGCCAAATCCAGGCAAGTCTCACCCTTAGGGAAAACACCCTCTTATATTCTGGCAAAGACAGCTGGAGGACAAGTGTCTCAAGTGGTCACAGCCCAGGATGACTGAGGGAAGCTGATCAAGGTGCTTGCAACCATAGTGGATAGTGTAAACTCTCCAGTGCTGAGCTCATGGGATCCTGCCGCTCACACTTCCCTTCCTCCAGTCCAGCACAAGAACTGAGGACACTTAGAGTTGTCTGCTCTCAGTGTGAGAGTTCATCCCATCCCCTCTCTGCTTTCTTCTCCTCTTTCTCCCATCTCTGCTTTGACCTTTACCCCACCCTGGCCGAGGCTGCCAGCACCAGACCCACTCACACACAGATGCTCCTCTGCTGTTGCTTGGTTGCTGCTCTGTGTTACAGACCCTCTGTCCCTCCAAGCAGCAGTTGAATGGTATAGCCCACACACAAACAACTCAGCACAGCCCAGTCAGCTCCCTGGTAGGGAAAAACCCCACACATACTTCATCTTACCATCCAGACTGAATCATTTCAGAGGGAGCAGCTGGTAAAGGTACACAGAAGAATAAACAGGATCAGAAAGAGCGACCCTATCCAAATAATTCAAAATGCAGCAAAACACAAATGCAGGGATGCTGTCTTTTCCAGTGCATCATATAAGACAAACCTATATAGAACAACCCATCATTCCCCTCAATAACCAGGAACCTGCTACTGCTTTTGCTACCACCACCATGGTGGTGTCACAGCAGCAACTGCAGCAGGCCAGTGGTCATGGGACCAGACCACACGACAAGTAGCTCTGACACAAAGGGGGCTGCTTGATTTTAGACCCCTTTTCCTAAAAGATGGGAGTTGTGAAAGTGTCTTGGACAGTGGAAAATACTGTCCTTCATGAAAGAGAAGGCTGGTGCAACAAGGGAAGCTCTCCCCAAGAGAACATTAATGGGACAAAGCAGCAGATGTTTTCCAGGAACATTTTCTAGCATTGGAAGAGGATGTATTTTTTTAAGCAGATAAGGGGTCTGGAGAAGAAAAGAAAAATTAGGTTCTGAGGACAGGAAGGAAATGTTCCCTGGGGTGCCTGATGCAAGTTTTGTCCATATGAAACAGCTTATGCCTGCCAACGGCAGGGTAGAAGGCTGTGTAGGCCTCTGATCTGCTTCATGTGGCCCTCACATCTAATTTACACCCGCATATTCCTAGTTGCCTCTATTTTCACTATGAGTGAATTTAGTTCCTTGTCTCTCACTCATAATTCTCAGCCCAAAAGGAAGATCCAAGTCCAAAACATACCCACACTGCCTTTTCCTGAGCACCAGAGCTGACAGCAGAGATTGTATAAGCTCAGGCTCTGCTCAAACCATCTTAGCTTCTGCTACCATTAAATGGCTCTCAGGTGCTTAATGCTCGTGAGAGGAAAGTTGTGTTCAGGGTCTGCTGCTGGTGCACAGATTCCTTCAGCCCAGAGGATGTCTCAGCTGCCTAAATAATCTGGAAAGGGCAATAACAGGACCAGAACCTGCCCAACTCTTCATGAATGCCCGTCTTGTTCAGAGGGAGCAGTGATGCCAAACCCCTCAGTGCCTTTCAGCACACACCACACAGCAAAGCATCTGCACAAAACTGTGAGTGCCAGAACTGGTAGAGCTGCAGGAGCCAGGCTTCTGCTAGAAGAGGGAAGATAGGCTACATGTGCAGCCCAGCTGGTGAGTGCATGCTACATCTTGTTTTCCCCTTTTGGTGGGACTGGAGACACATTTACTACCTGCTAGGTCATGAGATTGTGTGGGGTTTCTTCCCCCAGGTGCCTAGGGCATATGGGAACTTTCCAAGAATAGGGCCCTGGCCCTTACCTTCCCTGGAGGATTCTTTCTGTGTGATGGGTTGTTTGTATTGTTCTCGAGGCTAGAATAGACATCCACTTGCTGCACATCCAGGCTCTGTACAGAGGAGAGAGAAGAAAGCAGGCGTCAAATAAAATACTTAGATAACTAATACTTAATACTAATACTTAAGATAACTAATTACCCACTGGGTTGTTCCCCTTCTCATGCCTGACATTTTTTAGGAACCCCTGCCATCTCCAAAATTTTGAAGTTCCTGACCTTAACTTGGGCAAACAGAAAATCCTCTTCCCCCGAAATCCCTACAGTGCAGCAGCATCATCTTCTTTTTTTCAGGCTTACAGAGACAGGCTTTGATGTTGCCTACCCTGTGTAAGGCAGTGAAGAAGAATGCCAATGCCTCTGCCTCCCTCTGCTCAAAAATTGTCCCAGAATGAGAAGTTGTGCACCAGGGGGACCACAGGTAAGAGGCAGTGCTCTGCATCACCCAAGACTGTGTAGGTGTCTGACAACCACAAGTTCTCATTCATGATTATTCTGGGGACACAAAGGTGAGAAAACGGGAGAGGCTGGGGATCCTGAAGCACAGAGGCTGCCTAAAATGAACACAATTTCTGTTTATTGTCTGTCGGATTCTTTTTCTCAAGCCAGAACTCTCCTTTCTTCTTTGAGTGAGCAAAGAATAATAAAAAAATCCATATGCTCCCAGGCCCTCAAACATTACCATGGTCCCAGTCAGCTACACAGAGAAACACACACACGCCCTGCATGCATATGCACCCGCTGTCCCCCAGGTAATCGTGTCACAGGAGATGCGTGTCAGTTTGAGTGATATTCCAGATCTGCCTGAAGGATCAAACATAACAATCATGAGGACTTTTCCATGTGTGTTTCAAGGATGACAGCAGGTTGCCAAGGTGGCTGTTTCTCTGGCAACAGGAAGATGGGAGGAGCTCTGGCTGCAAGAGGGGCAGATGGTATTAGTGAAGAGAGCGAGGCGCCCTGTAATGCAGTGAGAAGAATGAGCAAAACATGGAGGCTTCACTGGGGGCTGCCAATCACTTGAACTCTCATCATTTTATGCAGAGTTGCAAACACTCAGCATCTTTAAGGATCATGGCCAGCAGGACAGTGCTTTGAACAGGACCAGAGGATAGAGAAGCAGCACTGGGGAGTGAGCCTTGGAATAAACACGCGAGTTGGCCACCAGTGAATGGGGCACCACGTGGCTCTCACATTCCCACTGCTACTCTGGAAACAGTAAAATTGTTTCACCTGTCTGCTTCCTACCCCCAAAAACCTGCTTTTCCTACTCAGACATCCCCACCATTTGTATGTGCACATGTGCACACAGAAAATTCTATTTCCCCACACTCATTTTCAATTCTCTTTGTGATGCTCACAGAGAGGACCTCCTCTTGTGTGCTGAGATTCCAGAAGCCTGGCTCCATGTCCCCTTGGCAGGAAAAGCAGCCTCTTGCTCTACTCCAGTCCAAAGCCACTTGCAAGCAAGGTGTTTAACCTTCAGAAAAGATTCCCTTCCCTCCACAGGCCTTCTTCCCATGGAGGCTGTTAACAATGCTGGTCCTTTCCCGGTCAGTTGGAGAGCTGGTGTCTCCAAACACCATTTGCAAGTTAATTACTTTTACTTGGTCACTGATCACCTGCTACTGTCACAGTGAAGGCACACAGGCCACTCTCCTCCCTGCTGACAGATGCCTTCCTATCCCTGAGCAGCCTCCTGTCTCTCTCACACCTGGAAAAGCTCCTGTGCTCTGGAATCTGACTGCACCTGCACTGCAGGAGTTCTGTTTGCTGCTCAAAAAAGCTTGTTTGAAGTGTAAAGCAGATGAAGCAAGTCCCTCAGATTGTTATTTCCAAGCTGCTCGTTAACTAAGCAGCTAAGCTGGAAGTCAGAGGATATACAGCTTTGGTTCTGGGCAGTGCAGTGAGGTAGAGCTACTCTACGGCTGCAGGAGTTCAGAGAGGTCAAGGAAGGCAGTACAGAGAGAACAAAGTGGGTTCCCCAGCTGCCCCCTTATTACCAGACTTTTTGCTATGCTGTATGCTTTTCACTGCATACAGCCATCCCCCAGGGACCACAAAGTAAATAGTAGCACCTGGAAGAGCCACTGGGGAAAGTATTTGCTCCCAGGAATGTTCAGCAGGACAGCTTTGCAGAAGGTGTGTTAGGACCCTTCCCATGCCAGGGATGAGCCTTGCTACCATGCAGGGTAACACAGAGCATTTAATGAGCTGCGCCAGCCAGTTCCAACAGCATCTGTTACTTTAATGTCCAGTGCTGCCCCCTCTTGCTTCTGCTCCCAGCTTCAGACCCACAAGGACACTGCTTCCCTGGCTTCACTTTCCTCCAGACTCCAGCCTCTTGATTTCCCACACAGACAGCATAGCTGGCATGTGCTGGCCTCCTGTCCAGCCCCTGTCCTCTGACCTCCTTCTTTATCTCATCATTGGGAGTTACTTCTCACTTGTCCTTCCTTTTTTTCCTTGCCTTAGATTACCCCAGTGCTGATCACAGACTTTTTCCCTCCCCATGAATTAAGCACTGAGTTCATCACCCATCAACAGATATTCACAACTCACCTAGTTTCAAACACAGTTTGCAGGGCTGAGTTTACACCATGCAGAGCCCCAACAAAATTTAGCTGTGAGGCACCAGAGTTATCATTCAAAGGAAATCAGGTTTGTCAACTTTCTATTCCCTTCATCTGTCCTGAGGGCCCATCCAGTGCAGGTTTCCATCCCAGGGCTCTCACCCTCTCTCCTCCCCTGCACATTATGCCTTGCAGGGCTGTGCTTGCTGCTCTCCACATCACAGCCCTGCTTTCAGCCTGTGCCTTGTCTGGAGCAGGAGTCGCTGCTTTGAGCCCCCCCACTGCAGCAGTTGCTCCACAACAGAGGAAACTCCCGTGGGCAGACTCGTACCCCCCAGCATGCAGGACATGGTCCCAGGCTGCTTGCAGCCCTGTCAAAGAGGGCCAAGCCACCTGCCCTGCACACTGGGTTGGCCAGGAGCCCTGTACAGCTGGTGTGTGGTTAACAGGCTTCACAAGAAGGCTGCTTGGGCCAGGTCCATAGGGCTCCTGCAAGCACAGGGGCCCAGCCAGCTCCTGGGATTGCCTGTGCCTAAGGCTGGCTCTGCTGGCTTGCTATATTAGCCTTAGTGGAGCCTGAACAGAATAACATGATGAAACATGTAATTAAGATGGAGCTAAGGATGCATGACGAGGCCGACTGAGCGAGAAATGGATTTGATTTTTTTTTTGTCTCCTTGCAGAAATCATCCACTTCAGCAGGAAACTACCCATTCGGATTTTTATAAGCCTGAATTAAAAAGAAATTACTTGATACAAATGAAAAGGTTTATAACCTGCAACCTCCTTTACCCAAAGCATTGCCTTTTGCCCAGAATAAACATATCACATACAATACACAGTGCTCTCTTTTAACTGCTACTCCAAAAATTAAAGGGCCACAAAATGGTGCCCCCTCCCCCATCCAGAGAGTGAGAATGAGAAGGGGCAGGCCCATCCTCTTGTAGGTATCCTCCCCCAATCAGGTCTCCTGCCTCCCTGGCAGAGCTTTGCTCCTCTCTGTAGTACATTCTCCAGAGCTTTGCTTTGTTTAGTTTAAATGATAAATGCAGCAGAGCTCACAGGTTTTCCTTGGAGAGACTTTTCAAGCTCTTACAGACCTCACAGACAGAAAGGTTTCCTAATATTCACGCAACATCCTTCTCTACTCACTTTTATTTTATGCTTCCTCCTTGGTCCCACAGATAACAAGGAAAAAAAAACCCACAACCCTTCCCTTCCTAGTGGAACAGCCATCCCAGGGGAGTAAAAGGAGAAAAAGGAATCTATTTTAAATGGAGCTGGACAGGTTATAAATGGGATTAGGAGTCATGGTTACTTGAGGTAGCTGAGGTCTAGGCCTGACATTTCAGGGGAGCCACTTCATTCCTACTACCTATGACACTGCGGCTACTGGGCTCGAGGAGTGGGAAAAGTGAGCATTCCTAAGCATGGGAAATGGAAAAGGAGATCCTATACAATTAAAAGGAAAATGCTTAAAAAAAGAAACTCCCTTTACTTTCTCCTTGCCCATTTCCTCCTGCTAGCTTGTGTGCCTGCTCAGGACTGCAGTCGTCTGTGACACTGGCACCAGTGAAGGTGCCACAGCAGAAACTCAAAACAGCTGGGGCATCATGTCTCTGCCCCTTTCCTGAGCCATCATTCTCCAGCTGGAAAGGGCATGTCCTTGTGACACTCTGCAGTACAAAGTGCGGCTCAGAGTCCCTCTTCTTTCCCGACTTTTGGAGACCCTTCTACCTCTTCCCACACAGGAACCCCCTCCCTGGCCCCACACTTGCTGCTCTGTGCTGCTGGCAGAGGGAAAGGTGTTGCTCAGCAGGGCATGAGGCAAGGCTTGGGCACTGGGGAGGCCATGACTGGGACTGGGATGGAGACACACCCAGTCCTGAGAGAAGCTAAGCAGGACAAGGTCACCAAGACCAGGCTGGTATGAAAGTATTGCTTATGTTCCACATCATGATACTGGCATTGTCTGTACCATGGCATGGAAAGGAAGGGTTGTACCATGATGTGGACAGAAGAGATGAAGGGTGACTCTGGTACTCACATCATAGACAGGAGGTGGTGGTGGTGGTGGTGGGCTGGCTGAAGGGAGCTGTGTTTCCACCTTCTGTCTCAGGATATTTGGCCGGTTCCTTCTAGGGCACAACACCTGCTCAGGACAAGACACCAAATGACACACTTGGAGAAAACCACATCCCCAAAGCTAAAATGAATACCAATGTCATATCAAAGCCAGCTGTTTGCACACTTCCTGAATGCTTCCACAAGAAGGAGTGCTGGCAGAGTCTGCACAACACGTGCTGGTCACTTTCCTCACTGCATGGTTAAGTGTAGAATCCAGTGACTTACACTGGAGCAGTGGAAAGGAGAACTGGGCTCTGTGTGTACATATAAAGCACTTTCACCACCGAAACCTTACTGGCTGATGCGTGTAAGTATTGAGCAGCACGAAACAATGCTACAGGACAGGGAGTAAAGCAGGGCACTGCTCATAGTGCAGAGAGAAATTTCAGAGAGGCAAAATGCAATTATTTTTATCAGGATTTGGCAGGGAAGCTTTTTCTAATACACAGAGTCTACAGAAGAGCACCAGACAATCATTAATGGTGGTATCTAGTCAGTGATACATTAATGCACAAGTCCAGCATGGAGTTGAAGGAAGAAGGTCCCTTCGTCTGAAATGTTTCTTGCATCAGATGAATTTTATTTGAACACATTCCATTCATACACAGAGAAGAGTTAGCCCTGCTCAGCAAGCAAGAGAAGAGGCAGAAAAGGCAGAATGCTTTGCTAAGTATCTCTGTTCTAATTCAGAAAGAAGTGGGATGATTATATTCACATCACATGAAAACGACAAACTGCTTTCCAGTCCATTAGTAACTAAGGAGGATGCTAAATAGCTTCTCTTAAAGATAAACATTTTTAAACCAGCAGGTCTGAGCAAGCTGTGGTGAGAAATATGGGCTGTGTTCTGCAGGAGGGCAAATGTAATGACTGCACAATCTCTTCAGACCCCAAGGAGAGGCCATAAGTCTGAGATTCACTGGCCCACCTCAAAACCCAGAGATGCCAATTGGTGAGTCGTGACAGTGCCTCCCTTCCTCATCCCCACAGAGACACTGTCTAGGCAAACAGAGATGGGGCCTGTCTCCAGCCGACTCCCTTTGCCTCTTACACTCCTTCCCCCACATCAGACTGCCTGCAAGGTAAGTCTCACAAGATTAGCTGGGCTGCCAACTGCTGCCATTCTGTTTTCAACTTCATGATCTCTGACCGTGTGTGCTGAAGCCTGATGCTCCTTGGAGTCAAAGGACTGTACATGCAGCACAGCCTCCACATAAAAAAGCGTGCAGAGTCTGCTGTTGTGGTGGCAGAGAGCAGCTTCAAGGAGTTATGGGGCGTACTCTACCTA
Source organism: Promerops cafer (assembly GCA_013398275.1). Taxonomy (NCBI): domain Eukaryota; kingdom Metazoa; phylum Chordata; class Aves; order Passeriformes; family Nectariniidae; genus Promerops; species Promerops cafer. Next base: position 308,563 of record VZSE01014770.1, on the reverse strand, counting down.
GAAAACAACAATCCCAAATTCCATTCTAGAAGATGTAAGGGTATTTTTAAGCCAGCCTTGAGATCTCTGGAAGAATGCAGATGATGCTATTGGAACACCTGAGGGTGGCAGTACTAGAAGCAGTAGGTTTTCCCCAAACAACAGGGATTCCAATATCATGACTCCAGAGGTTTTTCCACAGGGTCCACCTCATCCAGATCTTCCAGCTCTGCTTTTGGCTTTTCTTCTCCCACTCTTCAAATCATTTCTTCCCCACTCCTGGTATCCCCTTTGCTCTCAGCTTTGCAGATCCCACTTCCTTACCCAGCTGGTCCCAACCTGGGATGCTAGTCTGCTCACCCAAGGGGCTCTGTCTTAAGACCCTCCTAGTGCTTCCTCACTCTAGATTCCAGTTCCAGTTTCCCCCCTTAGACTCATTCTTCCAGCCTCACAGAATCACTGCTGATGGAAGGTGTCCCTGGAGATTGTATAGTCCGATCCTTGTCCCTTTGTCTATTTTTTTCCCCCTCAGTTATTTGTAATTTTCACACAGGCTTCCTTGGGATCCTTGTCCTGACCTTCCCCTCTCACTCTCTCTTAATGTTTTCTCTGCCAAACAGATGCCCAAGGCTTTGGTTGCCATCCCCATCACAGGGCAAGCTTTACTTCTATGGTGCCTGAGCTCAGGAATGAAGCTGCAGTCTCCTTGAAACAGAGTAACCTCCATCTTGAAAGAGGACTAGAAATAGGGAAAGTCCTGCCAGCATGGTTGTAACAGATTTGCTGGGGTGCACAGGACATTACTTGTCCAACTGGCCCCTTCACAGGGGTTTTAGACAACTGAACTGGTGAATTGACAAAGCCATGACTGAGTATGCACAAACTGCAATTTTCCAAAATCCCATCACAAGGCTGCATCTCCTTGAATATTCTCAGGGCCAGCCCATTGCTAGTGTGACTTCTTGCCCTGTGTCAAATCCTTGCTCTAAAGCAGAGCATGCTGTAGTCAAAATGATTGCCAGAATTTCTTTAATGGGCGAATCACTTACTTGTTTTGTCTTTCCTGTAATCTTTTCTCAGAAAAACTGAACTTAAGAAAAATAAACTGGAACAGACACCCAGCATGGAAAATTTCAGCATGGGGACTTCCAACACAGCCAAGTTAGAAGCAAATGGAATTAATTCCTAGAATGCATCAGGTATTGCTTTTTATTTGGTTATTACTTGCCTTTCTTTTCCACAGAAGCAGAGCTGTTGCGGTGATGCTCAATACAGCAAGAAGAACAGTAAGGGTAACAAGGATTTCCCACCCATAAGAGGTATTTATGTATCCTGTATCTGTAACAAAGAAGGCAAAACGTTCACAATGTGAGTGGAAGCTACAACCCTGCTGTATTTTTAACCCTGGAAAGAGCCTTGAGAAAACTAAAATACAGGAGTGCAGAATATGGTGGCAGAAATGCACGCACCCTTCAAAACACACTCTGACTGCACAGAGAGCAGGGTGCAGCTGCAGAATCACACAGAAGCAGGGTATAAGCAGGTCCACTTCACAGAGGGAGGTGGCATAACTATGAGAGACAAGAGATTTGGTAGATAGAAGCTGGCAAAGGTCTTTTGTGATAGGAGCAGAAAGACGGTGGAATGCACATAGGCCACACGAACTGGGAGGGTGAGTACTGTAGGCATCCTCTGACCAGTACAGCAAAGCTACTTCATCACAGCTCTTTGCATTTACATTAGCAAGTTCTTCATATCCAATAGTCCCTAATGCACATCCATCCAGTCAGCAGCATGCACATCCTTATCACTTTTCTTAAACATTCCTCTTATGTTGCATCAAGCTTTCCATTGCTATTCAGTGTGCTCATTAACAGACCAACCAACTCCCTGTACCAAATGGAAAAGAGGGAAGCATGTCAGTGAGGCCATAACCTGTTTGTGAGTCCCTAAAACTGAGCATGCTGAACCTGTCCATGTGATTACAGCAAGCACCCTAATGACTGACCTTATCAGCTGCCTCTGTCACACTGCTGAAGGACAAACCACACTGTCTCCTGAACACTGACACCCAAAAGCACTGTCTGACCCAGTGCTCAGGCTCCCTGGATAGATTCTGAGTCCCAGGGGGCTGTGGCAGGGCAGATATAAATTACTGCCTCTTCATGTCCCCATCTATGCATTGGGAACAGCAGCACAGGTCACCTGTTCCAAGTGCATTCAACCCTGATGGCAGTTAGTATTGGGCATAAAGCATTATTCATACCTGACTTCATAGCATGTGTGGATAGAGAAAAAGAAGAGCAAAGATCAGGTTTTCATAGCCAGATCCAGCTGATTTTTAACCTCCTGCCCTTCCTTTCTGGTTGTTCACTTACCTCTAGTAAGGACAAACACTCCCTTTCCCGTTTTTTGGATATCGTTCCATTTGACCTTGCAGTAGTACGTGCCAGTAGAAGACGTGTTTTCAAGTGGCATGATTCTGTAGTCATAAGATAAGGCAGCAGTCTTATTCTCTTCTCCAGAAGGAATGGCTACGTTTTCCAACCTACTATAGATAGATGTCTTCTGATCCAGTGAATTAATCCAGTAATAGCAGATTGAAAATTTGGTGTATTTTGGCATGTAAGGGAAGATGACTTTACAGGGGATGGATATTCCTTCCTTGAGCAGGGCAACCTGGATTGGAGGTTTCTGCTGTACATCAACATTTCCTCCTGTAAGGGTAATAATTGTTAGCAGTCACCTAACCTCACTTTCAGTGAGGAGAGGATGCATGCCCCAAAGACAGGATCATTCTGAAAATAACCATACACAGGAAACGCGCCTGTAGCATGCAGTGTTGGCCCTTGTCAGAAGCTGAGTGATTCAGAGCACGTGCCCTGTGTGATCTGCCACATCTCTTGGGTAACTGCTGTCTGATCCATGATAGCCTGCTGCATTCACAGGCTTCCCCTTTTCTCTTGTGAACTCCTCCATACAATGCCAGCACGCAGAAAGACAGGAAATTAAGCAGGAAGTGAACTGATTTTGCAGTGGTATATGAACCACTAGGTGAAGAGAAAGCGATTTTCCAAGATAAATGCTAGCTGGACATCTCCTGAAACTCCCAAGGTATAAACCCCGCTTGGGAACCTACGTGTGGCCATGTGATGGTTCTGTGGCAGTGAAAGTGTATGCAAGCAGGTGTTATCAGTGGGACTGTATATTTCTGAAAAGCAAGTGAGGAAGGAGATTGCATACTCCGTATAGGGGCCAGCAGCAGGGCCATGAGAAATAAGCCACAGCTAAATCATTCCAAACCTTTGCTACTCTAAAACAGGAGCAAAGCACAAGCCTCAATGTTAGCTATGGGAACTATCTGCAGATGACTGCAGATCTTAAGTATTTACACATGACAGTATCTTAGGCAGATATGAGAGAGCATGCCCTTCATGTGCTTCTTCCTAATACAAACAAGGCAGTTTAAAATAGTCTGTCACTGTAACTCAGTCGACAATGATGTCAGAAGTTAAAAGAGAGGACAAATAAGATGGGGAATCACACCACAGTTCACTCTCTGTGTTGTTTAGTAAAAAGGAAAAAAACCCAAGAGTGAGCCACAGGCTAGTAAGGAGACTGGGGTACAGGACTTCTTTGGTTCCCAGACAAATCTGGGTTCAATATCAGGCAGTCTCTGGATCTATTTGTTTGTCAGCTGATATAACATCACATACAAAGCAACTTAAGAGGAGGCTCTTTGAGAAAGAGAACTGGAAACTTACAAGTCTTCCCACAAAATGAAGGATTCTTTAAGAGACATGAAAAGAGGGAAAAAAGGGTAGAGAGAGAAAGTAGAGGATGGGCAGGCTTTTCCATTTACGCTTTTGATGGGATTCCCTGGAGTTCTGCATCTATGAACAGGCTCATAGCAAGGTATTAAAGCTGTCCCAGAGCACAGCCAGGCTTGCTTTTCTGTCACCATGCACTAACGCTGCATCACAACAGCAGTGTCACCTCAGCACAGCGGGAGCTGGCATTGGAAAAGTCAACTCAGACAGCACTGCTGAATGCTGAGCACTGAGGATTCGTGGTGGGGGACAACAATGGAGAGAGGGCACAGCTACTGCCCAGAAAGGACTGTTGGGAAGTACCATATGTTAAGGAAAATTCTCTACAGATCACATAGCCAGGGACAACAGCCTGACAGTAAGGAAGAGCTTAGGTTACAACACCAGAGAAAGGTTCTTGGCTGTAAAAGCAACTGAGATACAGCATAGTCTTCAGGGACATGCTCACTCCTGTGTACGCTAGTTACAATATAATGGAAAGGTGGTAACAAAATCCTGCAGACACTGTGGGAGTGATAACCCAAGTAGTTTATTCTGGGCCATATTTTTAAAAATCATTCATCATCCTTCTCCTCATCTCTACATAGCAGAACACACATGAATATAGTTTCTATATAAGACAAAGCTAAGCACTACTGTAACGAAAGAGAGGAGAGATCCATCTTCTTGTATTAGTCCAGAAGCCACTAGGTTGAAAAGAACATACCAAGGAAAAAGCCAAACCATTTTATTTAGGTTATCTAACCCTCCTCCCATGTTCCCCCTTTCTTGAGGATTCACTCTCTCAGCTTTGAAATGCTTAAAAGACAGAAATAGCAGCAGCGTGCAAATTCCTAGAGGGGATCTCTGGAAATTAGCAAAAGACAGCAGCTGGAAATAGTCTAATATGAAAAACATGAGAGTAAACAAAAGGAATTAAAAAGAAAATATTTGTTTACCTCCACACTGAAGCAACCAAAGAAACAGGAAGATGACTTTTAGATTTGGGATCATGACGGGGGGTCAAAGGCTGTAAGAATGCAATCAGACACAAAGATCCAAAAGGCAAAGGAGATGGGGGTTTGTCAGGTATTTTCATGCCAGGGCAGCTAGTTCATCCCCTCCTGTTTGCGAAGGAACAGGCGGGATGTACACACACTGCATTTGGCAAGCAGTTCCTGGCAGATGCAAGCTCTTCTGCTTTTTGGTCAGACTCCTCCCCACACCAGGGTTGACTTCTCTGTACTACAAGGATGGTGTTAGACCTACCAGTGGGTGTCCAAAGACTAGACCACAAGCACTTTAACACACAGAGCTTTGCTTCCTGATGACTGTAAAATATTGCATGCATTTAAAACAAACTTTGCCACCTTCCACAGTGACATGAAAACTCAAGTGTGGGATCACCTGTTTTGCCTTCAACACAGAAAACCAATACACACATGAGTAGTCAGTACAGAGCACTGGCTCTGCTGTACCCCTGACTCCACAAAACAGCCCTCCACAGCCAACTTCTCCATAAGGTCCCTACAGAAGAAGGCACCCACATTCACCAAGTGAGAACAACCAGACAGCGAATTCATCCCAAACAGCTGAGCTGTTTCAGATCCACACCATGCTGGCTCTGAATCAGCTTCGCAATGCAGGCAAGCTTTAAGTAATCTATTGTAGGCAAATCTAAGGAGAGCCCTTTGAAGAAGAAAAACCACGTTTTGTGGGAGGCTCCTGCCGCCTATGCTCACGAAGAGTCTTTGATTTTCAATGAACGCTTGTTTTCAGCTAAGACATCTGCAATGCAACAGCTGAGCAGCATCTGACTCATAAAAACTCCCGTGGCTGAGAGGTCTTCACTTCTCTTTAGGCAGCTTCCTCCTTTCACACTTCTTGTGAGACAATTGCACTGTCCATGAGAAAGCACTTTGCTGCAACTTCGAGGGTGCCCACTCACTTGGGGTGCTGTGCTGCAGAGACTGGTGGGGGATGGCCATGTGGGGAAAGACCTAAGGCAGCAGATGAGCCTGTAAGCTTCATGTATTCAAAAGCACTATCAGTTGTTTTATCCCTCCAGACTTTGTAGTAATGAGGTTTACTCCAAACAACCTTTGGATTACAGCATTTTTCCTCCTGTTCAGCCTGGGACAGGTCCCCAGGAGGAAGGGATCTTGACACGGGAGGAGGCATGTAGCTGCATGATGCCCAGGATGGCTCCAGTACCTTGCTGAGAGCCCTGACAGATGGGGAGAGAAGAAAGTGGCTTTGTGTGGCTCTGCAAGGCTGGTGCAGCAGCTGCACTCCTCCAGGGAAGGTTTAGCTCAGATTAGCCATAACCAACTCCTCTTCCCAAGACATGCTGATGTGAGCTGCACGGGGCTGGTCTCAGCTGGAAATCACTCCTCACAGGTCTTAATGCTGAGCAGCAAGGACAATCAAAAGCGGTAACAAGACACTTGGGGCCCACTTGGTATTTCAGATGTGGAGGCACAGATCAGGCAGCTGTGGCTCTGGGGTCACAACAGTATTCAGAAGCCTTTCTCAGGCCTGAACGGCATCTCAAGGTAGTTGGGGCAGGGAGGTAGAAGGAAGCAGAGGTTCACTACCTTCCTGTGGAAGAACTCCACTGAATAGTGAGGGCTTCCTTGGCTCTTATATCATGCTCATCCCCATGGTAGCACACAGCTTTGTAATTTCCAGTATTGATGTATTTCTAGAGGACAGAACATGCTGCTCCTGCCAGTGATGTGTTTTAACTGTTATCAGCATTTATCTGCTTCAGGAATTCAGGGTGATAAGTGGATTAAGTGCGGTAGGTTTGTAGGGCTGCTAGGTCAACATCGTCCTTCCATCCTTTCTGTTCTCTTCCTATAAACAACCCTGTTGCCACTCGAAATGCCAAGTCCTAGAAATATCGCTGTCTGGAATTCAAAAAAAAAAAGAATCTAGCATTTCAAAAGAGATCACACATAAGACTCAGCTGTGGGATTAAAAGCACATCCAGGCCAGAAATACATTCACTGCTGGGATTTGCTATGGTAGAGCTCACTGAAAAGAAATGGCTTTGAAACGACTACCCAGCAGCTATTAACTGCGAGACAGGATGACATTCTGTTCCTTAGAGCCTAAAGGGAGCCTGAATCTTTGAATGTTAAATTCTAATTCAATTTGGTCTGGGGATTCTGAACTGAGTTTTAACCCTGGAGACATAAATGGGAGGAAGATGAGGAAAAGCTGGAGAGTTGCTATTACCAGACTGTAGCGGGACTGAACTGATCGCCCCAAAACTTAGGTGGAACTAACCAGGATACCTATGCCAAAGGAAATAAATTAAAAAGCTCCAAAGGAATAGGTCACTGTATGACCTTCACTCATGCATTATACAGTACATTGGTGTGTGTGAGCCAGTCCCTGCAGTATGATGAGGAGAGAACTGCCTGGCCAGTTGCAAACCCACCACAGCACTGACTGGCCAGGATCTGCATGGCTTGGTCCTGCCTTTGATGCAGCAAATGCTGACACTTCCTGAAATTAAATACAGGATTGGGGTAGATTCAAGCCAGTTTCTGCCTGTGGCTGAAAAGTGGCTATTAATTTCACTCAAGCACTTTAAAAAGCCCACAATAGTGGCCAGCATTCCCAACGGTGAGGAAAAGCACACTGTTCTGGCACGCACGAACAACAAGTTTGGGCAAGTGCTGCACCTACCAGAAGTGCCTGTTCACAGTCGTGTCCAATGTACACCCACAAGTCCAGGCACACACGTGCACACACACGAGCCCACGCATGCCCCCACAGCCAACTCCAGGGAAAGCATTATTTCAAACAAAAAGGCTGCTGCTAGCCAAGGCAAAAGCAATGCTGCAGAGACCACAACAAAGCCTATTTATTGCTGAAGCATTTAACACACAACCATCCAAAAGAGAAACACCACTTGGCACACAGAAGAGCTGCAGCAACTCAACGAGCCTGATTGCAGAGAGTGTTTCAGAGCATTCCCCAGCAAGGCAGCTCTGGGTTTGCTGCCTTGTCAGAGACCAACTCAAACCCCCATCGCTGGAAAGCCAGCCAGTGGCAACATGTGCACCTCTGAGGATTCACAATCTCTTTGACTCCTCTAACCCCAGACTCCAAGGCGTACAGCTTCCCTCTGTCTGGTGGCAGGAGTGAGAGCAGAGCCAGCGTGAGCAGGACCGTACCTCTGCCAGCATTTTTACCACTGTTGTGTGTCGAGTACCTCTCAGCAGGGCTGGATGATGCTGAGGTAAAAGCTGCCAATGCCCTCGCTATGTTTCTACCCACTGAACTGCTCTAGGGAAGAGAATAATCAGTGACTTGATGGGGAAACAGGAAATTATTGGTGTTGACAACACCATAGGGAAGGGAAGGGAAGGGAAGGGAAGGGAAGGGAAGGGAAGGGAAGGGCAGGT
>VZSE01014770.1:275084-299934 GCA_013398275.1 Promerops cafer | reverse complement strand
CCCCCCGTCCCCTGCGGGAGGCTGAGCCGCGGACGCCGACCCCGGTCCGGCCGTGCCGCGGTGGCGGGGCGGGCAGGGAGGGGCGGCGGCCGCTCTCGCCGACCCGCGCCCTCGCCCACAAGATGGCGCCGCCGCCCCAGCCGCCCCCTCCCTCCTTCCCGCGCCCGCCCACCCACCACGGGCCCAGGGCACCGGGGACCGGAGAAGTCGCAACCCTGGAGAAAACGAGCACAACTAAGATCCACTTAAGGCAAAATTGATGCTAATTAACCGTAATCAACAGCTCGAGGAACAACTTTTACTCGGCAAGCTGCAGCTACTGCAGTCGCAGTTCGCCCGTCAGGCAGGAGCAGCAGAAGACGGGGTGTGGAAAAGGAAAGTGAACCTGTCTGCCGCGGGTGTAACCCATCCCCTCTGTGTCCTGCCCTCGTCGCTGCTCTCTGCGCCACAGGTCACTGTCCCCGCAGCAGCCCAGCCCAGTCATCCCCCTCACACCTCTTGCCCCACCACCGCACACTTCCCTCGCTGCCCTCTCTGGCAGCGGCAGCCGAGTCACTTCTGCTGAGCCCTTTTGGGGGCAGCAGCCCCCAGCCGGGGGGCAAAGCACAGGGAGCTGCCGGCAGCATTGCCTCCAGCTCTGGCACCGTCTCCGCACTCACAAGCCATCCCTTCTATGCCGAGGGTGCTCTGGAAACTCCTGCCAGTGTTAGTGAGCAGCACAGTTTTATTATGAATGACAATTCTCACCTTGCAGAGGCCTCTTGGCACCACACGTGGGTGCTTCCCACCACAAGCAAAGCCCAGGTACCTATTTCATGCCACTGACCAGTGATGCTGCACTAGTCAAGCTGCTGGTAATGGTGTTCAGCTTGCTCTTGTTGCTTCAGCAGGGGCAGGCTCAAAGGAGTGTCCCCACAAACAGCCACAGACTCACACACCTCGACAGCACCCATGGGAGCATGGGCGCGGGAGTCGCAGGCACACAGCCCTCCCACGGTCACAGGATGTGCCACCTGCCCCTCAGTGCCACGACCAGGCCAGCCCAAACTTTCTCACATTAGCATCAAAAACGCTGGGGGTGGGATGCTGGGCGTGGGATGCTGGGCAGAAGCAGGGCGTGCTGCCAGCAGTGCTCGCCTAAAACAGGAGCTCCTGAGCCCCTGCTCACCAGCTTCATTCTATGAGGTGTGCACATCAGGCTCTGAGACTGTCCTGAGTGAAGGGCTGTGCATCCCCCCTGCTGGGGGTGAAGGGGGGCAGGCAGGCAAGTTTGGCAGGTGCTGGGTCCTGTGCAGGGCACACACAGGGAGGATCATGTTGGACAAGATGGCAGCAGTTGCAAGGGAGCCGCAGGACTGGTTCCTGCCAGCAATGGCCTTGCCAGATGGCCCTTCTGGTCTTCTCTGTGCAGGAAAACTCCTTGGGCCTCAGCCCTTGAGCCAGCCAGCTATGCCAACCCCAGCTCCCTGCATCCTGGCAACAGTTTCTGTCTGCCCCCAGGTACCCAAGCCTGCCCCAGAGCTCACTCCAAATCTAAGCTTCTTCCCCGTGAGCTAGCTCAAGAAGTCCCTGCACTCTGTTTCACCCACCTCATTCCCTTGCCTGCTATTTCGCTCCTTTTTTTTCTGGTTTGTTTTTTTTTTGTTGTTTTTGGTTTGTTTTGGTTTTTTTTGTTTTTTTTTTTTTTTTTTGTTTTTGTTTTTTTTTTTTTTTTTTTTTTTTTTTTTTGGTTTTTTTTTTTTTTTGTTTGTTTGGTTTTTTTTCCTTTTTCTTTTTCCTTTTATTGTCTTCCCCTTTTCTGGGGGTTTTTTTTTGGGACCCTTTCTTCAGCCTGCAGGAGCTTTTCAGCTCAGGACATTGGGAAGTAGAACAGGCAGCACAGCTGCAGTGACCCAGGGAACCAGCATGGACTCCCACAGCGGACACTTGAGTGCAGTCACACCCCGCTTTAGATTGGCACAGCTTTCTTCATGCACTCCAGGCTTCTGCCAGCTCCCAGGAGGAAAGCTGGGAAGGGTTTACGTAGCCAAGTATCTCACTGGCAAGTTCCTTTCCCTATTGTTTTTTTCTTTCTATTAATTCCTCAACTTTGCTTTGATTGTGGACTGTGGAGAATCTGCAGGCTGATACAGCTGTAATAGCACACCCTCCTAGGGTGGAAAAACATAATTTTGCCACCAGGCCCTATTCTGGCTATGAAAACTAAATAAAGGATCCTGGCAAAAACATGTGCTGGAAGAACCACATCTCTGCTAGGATTTTTGCCAATACAGAAATGTGTTTCATTCTGTTTTCCTCCCTACCCCTGAATTTCCCACCTGCTGTCTACATTCCTGGCTGACAGAACTACAGGACAAGGATCTGTAGTTTTGACTTAATGCAAGAGAAACATCATTGGGATTTGTTTTTCAAACCCTTACAGACCACTGCTTACAGCACACTGGGAGCAGCCAAGGCTGCCGTAGGCCATGGAGAGACCTGGGAGGGGTTTTGTGAACCTCCCTGTGGGCCTGGAGGTTAGGCACTGAGCCTGAACCCACTCCAACCCCTCCAATGGAAGGAGGTCTCCTTTTCCTGGAGAACTGCATGATGACAGATGTGGATCCCACAGGGACGAGAAATGCAAAAACCCCTAGAATATAAGAGGAAGCATATCCTGTCTGCATGGGGACATAAACCTCAGCAGGAGCAAGTGCATGGAGTTGAGACTATATAGATAACATAGGGGGGTTCAGACACGTTCTTCTGTGACTAATTGTATTGCCACTTGCTCTTTATATATACATGCATATACATATACCCACATGTATGTATATACATGTACCCACATTTTATACCTAGCTACTAATACTGCCGAGGTTTCCCTAAGGCACCCCCTCTGTGTCCTCCTACAGCCCAGGTAGCCATGCTGAGACCCTCTACCACAGCTGGGCCTATGGTTTCTCCTGCAGACCACTCTCCCCTCACTCTGTACACTCTGGGGAGATCCTTCCCCACCCCAGTACTGCTTCCTTTATTATCTCTGCCCAGCTGTGGTTTATAAGTTGTTTAAATCTTTTCTAGGAACAGATAAAGATCACAGTTACCCAGAATCCAAAAACACAGCTTGAAATGTGGTTACACTCTGCCCTACTTTCATTGAGTTGAGAGCATGGCTCTGCCAAGGTGCTCAGGGGAGACAAGAAGAGAAAGACTAATTTCAGCAAACCACCCCTTCCCCCAGCCCAAGAAACAAACCTAATGTGTCCCCCTCCAAACCTGCTGCATCTGTTCAAACCACATCGCCTCTCCTCCTGGTTTGCCTGGGACTTGCAGGTGAGGGCATGGAGCCATGGAGCCTGGGAGAGATGCTGTCCTGGACTGCAGCACTTGACACAGGCACCTCCCCAAGCTGAGAGAGGTGCAAGGGATTCACTAATCAGGGCCATGAGGATGGCAATGCAGGGTGTGCTGCAGATTAAGAACAAGATGTGTCGGTAGAGTTTTTACCATCCACATGCTCACCAACAGCTTTTCCCCATACCAAGTTGCTCCCTAAGCTGGGGGAGCTGCAGAAGTGCAAGTGTTGCCTGGAACTTCCCTCCTGTGAAAAATCCCCTCCCTGGGAAGTCCACACTGGGTTTCAGAGCTGCTGTGTGGCTGTGCCTCCAAGGTGAGGTGACTCCCTTGCACTGTCAGGCTCCTCTTACAGCAGTATTTCCAGGAATCTGCAGTGATCTGGGAAGGGATACTGCTGAATAAATGCCAGGGGTCTTTTTCCTTCTCTTGAGTGGTGCCAGCCCACAGGACCAACCTGCAGATAAGGATGTGTGTTTCCTGCACCCATTTTGCCTGTGGTCTGATTCTGATAATCCTGGGCTTTTCTCACAAGCACTGATGGTGTTCAGAGGAGACGGGACTCAGGCAGGGGAGAACACCTTGCAGATACATACCTCCAGCTCTATGACTTTCTCCAAAGTAGAGAATCTTTGCTGAGTGATTCCACTTATATTCCAGGTGGAATATATGGAGCAGTACACAGACAAGCCACTTGCAGACACTAATATTTCATTTCAAGGGTATTACTTAACCCTGCTTGGAAGGGCTCATACCAAGGCAAGGATCAGAGCAGCACAGGGGTATTTTTGCTGGTGCTCTCATTAGAAGTAGCAACAGTGAGGTGTTTCAGGAGAAGGGTTTGTTGCAGTCAAGGCCATAAAGAGATGCTGAAGAGGGTTTCATCTGAAAGACAGTATAGTCCAAGACCATTATGATATTTAGTAACGCCATTTACAGGGGCTGACTTGAACAGCCTTGGAAGGAAGAATGAAAAAATGCCAGCAAACACATTAGGATCTCCTGCAAGAAGTTTTTTCATCCTATTGAAAAGCTTTGTTAGAAAGAATGATGAGAATGGTAATAATAAGGCACTATAATTACACCTGATCCTTCTATAATCTCTCTCTCTGCAGAGTTCGGGAGCACTTTACTGCTATTATTGGATTTGAACAGTCCCATCTGGATAACATATGACTGATTTGTTTGCATGGCTTATTTTAGGTATCTCAGCACGTACATTAGAGTTGCCTTCGTATCTGGTTGATTCCCTGCACAGTCTGGAAGAGCAGGAAAAGATCTGCAGCTCATGTTCTCCACCACCCCATTCACCCATCCCAATGCCTAGGAGAGCTCCTTACAGAAGACCAAGGATGAAACGAACCATCAGTCCTTCCTAACTTAGTACTACAACTGTAGTCCTGAAGCACTTAGAAGATGGAGGCTGGATACTACCAAGAACGCCTGGATTTGCACCTGTATTATTCTAGGCTTGAGATTCTATGGATTCCAAAACAACTCAAGACGCACTGAGAGTCTGGCAGCAAGGACCTGGCAAATATCTCATGCTCTGGGATCAGAATAGCTGCTACCTGAACCTTTTAAACAAATTGATGATCTGCATGTTTCCAGCAGACACAGAACCAGGGAAAGCATGAAGGGTGCTTGCATCTTTCTGGATTTAGCCTTCCTTGCAACACCATCTCAGTTACAGAGATGCTGGTGAGCTCTGGCCGCAACTCCCATTCACCATGTCATTAAATGAGTGACCATCAGTGTCACGAACCTTGTTGTCCCCTTGCAGGAGCTCTTGATGTGAAGATGGGCACTTGCAACTTCACTCTGCCAGGGCCAGGAGAAATGAGACATAATTGAAAATAATTCAGCCCATACTTAAAAACCCTATATAAAAATGACATTTTAAAAAAAATTATTAAAAGCACAATACAAAAACTATGGTTTACATGACTTGGACAGTTTTCAGTCTGAAATTCACAGCAGTTTGTCACTAGTTTGCAGTTCGAGGAAGGAATGTCCCTTTCAGACTGAATCACCGTAAAACAAGCACAAGTTGCCTGATCCTTTTGTTCCTCTCACCGCTTTTTAGGGATTTTTTTTCTCCCGTGAACTGAAGAAAGGTTTTCTCTTGCACATCCCACCTGGCTTCACAAGGACTGATGAGGTTTCCAATGTCTGCCCATCCCTAAGGCTGTGGGACATCTTGCTGAGGAGTTTAAGAGGACCCATTAGCCCTGTCTAGTTTTCCCCTACTTAATTTTTGGAGTATTATATCCAGTCTCCTCACTTTCATTCTCTTAGATTCTTCAGAGCCGTCTCTGTCAATTTGTTTACTTCTAGTTTATTTTTAAAAGACAAACCCCCAGTGGACATAAGCTCTCAAGTCCCTTTTGAAAATGCTGTCTTCTCTGTAAGTGCTTTGTTTGTGATCCTCTCCAATCCTTTAGGCTATTGTTTACAAGCTGGAAGGCATCTGCACTTGGGCTAATCATGCCGAATGCCAGCAATTCCCCCAGCATGATTTGTTGCACAAGCCAGTGGGAGCAGGGTTTGTTTTGATTACGTTTAGTGTGGAAAACCCACATTTTGCTCACATCAGCCTGACAAAACAGGGAGGCCTAATCCAAAATCTTCAGAGAGGAGCAATAATCTGGTCATTGATTTCAGTGGCATCTGGGACCACCTCAAAGACTGAGAGCTCTGATGGCAAGGGTGGTGTCTTGGGAAAGCAGGTAGCTCAGGAGGCAAAAATATTTAAAAGTGTTTGCAAGTCATTTGCTCTAGGAGGGATGAACCTAGGAGCCTGCCTAGTGCTTTGCTTCTCAAAGCTCTGTGGCTCCTTTTTGACATGCAGTTAGTCAGGCTGGGAGCCCCCAGCTCTGCCCCAGCCAGCCGTCACTTCGGGCTGATGCTGGCCTCCTCCAGTGCCCTCAGCTGACAATTCAGGCCCCTTCACTCATTCTGAATGATGGTGATGTTTTTATCCTCAGCCTGTGCTGATGGTTGCCTCCAGGCATCAGATGGGTGTCCCAATTTTTCTGCTTCTGAAAGCTGGGAAGAAGCGCCTGAGGGCTGCTCCCTTTGGGGCTGCCATCAAACTGCTGGGGCACGCAACTGCACTGCAGGGCTGGGTGTGCAGTTCTGCCAGGTGCAGACCCCTCTGTCTCAAGAGGCCCAGCACAGCCTCAGGGAGCTCAGCACAGCTGTCCCTCACTGAGCCACCGGTTCAGCTGGCCTGGGCTGCCCCCTCTGCTGCTGAGCCTCAGGCTGAGCCTAGGCTGGCTTGTTCTCACACTCCTGCCATAGCAGAGGTCTGCTCTAGAAGGCACAGAACTCAAAGCTCCACCTGGATCCTGCCTCTCCCCTATTTCCCGACTCTGCTTTTCCTACTCCAGAGGTGCTCCATCAATCACCATGAATCCCTTTTTGTACCCACACAGAGGTTAGCCTCACTGGTGGCCTGTGGCAGAGATTTCCACAGCTTAAGCTACTATACGTCACATGAAGAAATGTCTCCTTTTGAATCTTGAACTTGAGTATTTCATCAGATGCCTCCCTGGATTTTTAAGAAAACACATGGTCACCTACTCCATGGCATTTAGGCTTTACAGATCTCTGCCACAGACCTCAGCCATCTCTTTTCTGGCTGAAGAGTCCTACTATCGAGCCAGCCCTTGCACAGGAAGCGTTTGGAAGTACTTTTCTTTGCCTGAATCAAAACCTCAGCTCCACCAGCCCCAGCTGAGATCAGAAGGCAGCAGGAACCTGCCAAGACCCAGGCAGCTCTGCAGGGAGGCATCGGGAGTTTCAGAGCGACTCTGCCACATCTCCCTCTCCCTCTGACACCTGCTTTCTCTCTGAAGGCTGCCCTCAGTAGCCTGGCCTTTGCACCAGAGAATGGCACAGGGCAGGCAGAAAGCGCCAGTGCGTGCAGTTTTAACTGTACAGATGCCAAACATCTAAGGAACTGGGGCAAAACAAACCCAATCAGACAAAACCATCACATTCCCCTAACCTCAGGGTGTTGTAAATTAAGGGGTTTAGGACACTTAAAGACTAATGACACAAATACACATTTTCAGAGGGACATCAGGGTAAGGGTCAAAACTGTGATCCAGCTGTGTGTACACAGGCTTTATTTTGAAGCTTGACTGCCTAAGAAGAGTTCATTTCCCAGTCACTGAGGATGACCAAATGTTAATACATTTTTAAAGTGTTTTTGCACAAACTTGTGTCTTTTGGTGAATCCTAACAACATACAGACCCTTATGTCAGAGGCAATCAAGTGTTATTACAAGAGCTGATGGCTGTGGGGCCCCTCCTGAGCACACACATGGGTACATATGGAAGTTATTAGCAAGTTCCAGTGAAGAATTTTGGGAAATTAACCCTTGGGGCCCCAGAGCACTACCAACAACCAGCCAGTTGGGAGCAGACAAAGAGAAGTTTCCTGCTGGATGCCTGCAGCATATTGGGACTGAAATCCAGGCCCTTCACAGCACAGTAGAGGAAGCCCCTCTCGCAAGCACTAAACTTTTCAACTTCTGCTGTTAGGAAGAACACTTGAAAAAACCCATCTGCAAAGCCTGTGTAAGTTTCCTCAACAAACTGAAATGAGTCAGCTGGAGAAATGTATAACATAACATATAAAAATGCAAACAATTTTCTTCTATTCCCCAAATGGTGCTCAAGAGGTTGTGAGGAAGTTTGCAATTTCTTTTTAAGTCCCCTTAGGAGCCACCAAAAGAAACATTTGGATACAGACCACCAGGAGCTACTCCTACAAGACAGAGGGACCCCTTCAGAGGCAGGGTCATTAAAGTGAACATATCCCACTCTAATGAAAACAGCAGGATAGTGTTATCCCATGGAAGTAAATTCTTACGGTTTTGCTTTGTACATCTTTTTTCTCAAGAGCTGAAAAGAAAAAGGTTTCTCTTCCAACATCCAAGCAGAGAAGGAAGGACTCTAACACTTGCCTCAGCCAATGAACTTTTCACTTTCCTGTTCTTTCTACATTGATTTCCTTTCTTGCACCAATCCTGATCTGCAGAATGACCTCTCCTTGGGAATAATGAGGATACTCACACATGATGTGCTTTCAACTTCCACAATATAACAATGCTTGGCAGTAATTCACTGCTTTTCATCCACAGATCTCAAATCAATTCGCTGCAGCCCTGCATGGAATTGACTTACTTGTAAGACTGAGACAAGTGCTTGCTNAAAAAAAAAAAAAGGAACAAAATAAAGCAGACTTTATTAAAATCCAAACTATTTCCTTCTCCCGTGGTGTGATTTTCCTAAAGCGCAATCCAGGCCGCAAATGGGGCGCTTCTGCAGCCCCCAGCTATCCAACCCAAGATGCTCATTTGCAGCCAAATGAGAACAGTTCACAGCCAGGTCAGAGCAATACCATTAGAAAGCTCTTCCCTCAGTGAGGTATAACCGTGGCCAGAAAACAGAAGCATTCCTGTGCTCAGTTCTAAACATGGAAGAAATTATACTGCTCCTCCACCCCCCTGCTTTCTGAAGGGAAGGCAGGAAGGCAGTCAGGGCACCTCAGCAGACATCCTCAAGAAAGAAAAGGATCAAGGGGTGGACATGAGGCCTGGGCCAGCAGATCCAGTCCCACTCTTCCATGACAGAGAGGGAGGGCAGCTGTGTGGCTAACCCTGCTGAGGCAGGGGCTTCACCCAAGAGCCCGGGAACGGTCCCAGAGGTGCCCAGAGCCACCTGAGATGCTGGCAGCAAGCAACACTATGCCCACGTGTCAGTGACCCCAAGGCACACAAACCCTCCGGAAATAAACGGTCCCAGCTGCTGCTTTTGCACTGGGCTGAGAGATGCAGTAGCTGCAGGGCCACTGAGCTGCCTCTGGTCTCCCTGCAGCTGGAAGGAGCAGGCAGCAAGGACAAGATCACCACTTCCCTGACACTTATCTAACCACCTTGGTTCATAGGGCAATGCCCTGAGACAGGCGGCCAGGCAGCTCACCGCCAGCAGAGCAACAGAGCCCTCCAGAGAATAATTCAGAGTGTCTAAGTTAGGCTCCTGTGATGAATCACAGCCTGTATCTCTCTCTGTGCTGACCACACACTTCAGTTTCTCAGATAAAACAGCTGAAGACAATAGAGCAAATTCAGTGTACTCTCTTCCCCTGTTCAGCTTTTTTCTTCCATACAGGTCTGAAGAGGAAAGTCAGCATGAGCAAAGCAGGCTGCCTGCCCAGCTACGGATGTTTATCAGCATATAAAATGGTTTGGCTCAAATTTTAGAGTATCTGAATTTCTTCTTTCATGTAGCTGTTTTCAATCACTTATTTTGAGACATCATACCGACTACCCCTAAAATGAACCATGATCCTATTTAAGCCAACTGTGTTCCTCCCATTCGTACTCATACTCACCAGTTCAAGTTCATTGATGCTGTGCCTTGTTCCAAGATCTTGAATTACTCATTTTTTTCAAACACTCAGTACAAATTTTAAGGTGCTAAAAAAACTTTCTAAAAATTTAGGGCTGAGATTTTCAGAAGTATTCTCTGTTTAGAAAATTCTTCACTACATTACACTACAAGATGAATTTAAGTGTAATGTTCCCAGCTAGGACCATTCATTTACGCTCTGCTTTTGTTCTTTATGAGAAATTCACTTGTTCAGTTTCAGTTTGATTGCCAAGCCTGGGCACTAAACTAATTGGGCTTCCAACATTAAAAGGGAATGAAGTTATTGCCATGTATTCAACGACTTTTAAAAATCAATATAAAATTTTTATTAAAATTTTAGAAGTTTTTATATAAAAAATTTCTTGCCTTTTCAGAGGCAAAACCAAAACATCTTCTGATGCTCGACAGATGGCAGCAGCACACTATCAGATGAGCTTAAAAAAGGGTGCAGGATCCCATCTCTTCACACCCTCCCAGGGCAGATACAACTCTCCAGACCAGGGTTATCTCTGCAGGAATGCCATGCCCTTAAGTACAGCATAACCCATCTTTACTCTCAAAAATCCAATCGAATAAAGCAATGCAAAAGCCAGTGAAGCTGCATGTATCCTACACGGCTGCAATGGTTTCATTTGGTGCAAACACTGGCCTCTGAAGTAACAGGCATCACATTCGTGCTGCAAGGAGTGAAACGTGCTCCTGCTCCACCACAGCTTCGTGGGTCAGCACAAGGGTCATGCCCATCGATGTCCAAGCTGCACTGCTGTGGGACTGGACTCAGCTGCACTTCACAAGGGCAGATTTGAGGCAGAAATGAGCTCAAGCACTTTAGGGTAGAAGAGAACACAGGGCTGACCTGGGAGAACAGGCAATTCACCTTTTAAGTTATAAATGGAGCAGAGAGCAGGACTTGGTGGCAGTGGAAATGTCTGCTCTTCAGGTCTGCTTTACCCCAGGCATGTCTGGGGAAAGTCACGCTCACTGTGTATGTATGAGGACACATCTGTCACAGCCACTGGGTTCAAGCTCTGCTCCCTCTGCCCTCCCCCTTCCTCTCCCAGCAGCCAGTCCAGCCTCACTGGTGGGGCACACATCCCACCAGCACAGCCATAAAAGACGCATCTCCCTTCATCTCCCATATGCATGGCATCATCTCCCAGCCCAAGACAGAGAGGGGCTGGGGCCAACGCTCCCCTCTGACCCTCCCCTTCTGTCCAGAGGTGAGAACACCTCTTCCCTCAGACACATTCCCAAGGAGCCCCCCAGCCCTGCTCTGTCCTCCGTCATGGCACCAGCAGGGAGGCTCCGGCAGCACAATTCTCGCAGCGTGGGCACTGCCCGGCGGCTCCGGCACAAGGGCTCGGAGAAGACCAGGGGAGTTCCCCCCATCTCATCAAAGTGCAAGGGGTTGTTCCGGGTCCCCGCCACCACCAGCTCCAGCAGCCGGACCACGCAGTCTGAAAACCAGTTCTTGAGGCGGAAATAGCCCTCCTGGAAAGAGATTCGAAGGCTGACGGGCCCCGTGGGCATCCGCACGCTCAGGCTGAACAAGCAGTTCCCCTGCGAGCTGTCCCGCACCAAGTAGGTGCCTACAGGCTCCCGCTGGAGCTTGGCGTGAGCCTCCCCCACAGACAAGGGGCCCCAGTAGAAGTCACTGGCCTGGAGGATAGTGAGGGATCGCTCCAGGACTTCCCACTCGCAGCTGCGAAACATCCGGAAACGATCGGGCAAGCCGGGTGGGGCGGGGCTGGGGAGAACGCTCCGATGCTGCCTTTGCAGATGAGGAACAGTGGTGTGTGTGTTGTGCAGGTCATCTGGCCTCCCTCTGATCATCTCTCAAAGAGCCCATGAATCCTGGAAAGATGCTGCCTTTACCATGCTTCCTCCTTTGCATCCAGCCTGTGGGACAGAAGGAGAGTGAGGCAAACCCAATACCTTCTTCAACCTGGGCAAGACACTTCCCAAGGGAGAAAGACCAGCAAGAGTACCAAGGAGGGCACCAAGGAGCTATTGCATGTCACCAACCCCCAGCTGCGGGGACAACCAAGGATATATGTGCGGAAAGGGCTCCAGCTGGGTCCCCACCAGCACAAGGTGGCACTTTACAGAGCTCTGCATCCATTGGGTTTCTGTGATTCACAGCCAGGGGCTCCTGCACACCCTCCAGCAGGCCAGTTTGACCCCGGCAGATCTCAGCATTTCAAGATTTCCCTCAGTGGGATGTTCGGGACTCTTCAGAGCAGCCTTGAGATTGGAAAGGTGAAATGACACCACAAATCAAAAGGGAAAGATCTCCTAAAGCAGGAAAGTATCATTTACTTTGTCATTCAGTGAAAAGTAGAATGGTTACCTCACACTTCAACCCTTTCTCCAACAAAACGATTGACAACAGGACTTAGCAAAAGCAGAAGACAGGTGTGAGCCTTTCTCACCAAATCCCAGGAACCACTCCCATATCCCAAGACATGCCTGTTTCACTATGTCAGGAGAAAGCAAAGGTCTCAGATCAAGACCCCTTCAAGAAATGTTACATCAACTTCAAGGCTGAGACTACCTTGAATGAGTTCACTTAACACTGGTACCAGGCACTGCTGATGCCCTTCCAGACTCTTAACTTCTGTTTCTTCCAGGAGGACAACTCCCCCTGCCTGCAGACAATGCTGCCCTCTCCCAGTCACCATCCTCTAATGTACTGTCATGACCCTGCTCATCTCCTGCACCTTCTGTTATCACCAGGCTGTTTTCAGAAATGAAAATTTCTGAACCCAGTGTTGCCATCAGCCATCCAAGTCACTTCAATTATATTAAAAAAATACGTATTCTAAATGTGTGTGTCTGTATAGGCACAAACAAAAAACCCCACAGCCCTAAGCCAGAGGCTCATTCTGTGTGAGAAGCTGAGCTGTAACATACCACTTCCCCAGGCCTGACAAGTCAGTAGCTTGCTGCCAAATGCTGCCCTCGCTCCCTTGACATACTCCATTAACCCAGTCATACTCACTCACAGCACAGCCATGCTTGGAGCAGCACAGAGTGCTGGCACAGCCTGCACTAGAGGAAGAGAGACACTTCATCTCCAGCAGTACCCCCCCCCCCCCCACAGACTTGCCAGAGCAGTGGGGCTCTTATCCGGCAGACAGCCCCCCAGGGAATGTGCAGGGACCTGTGCTGGGCTTGCTCTGCAGGGAGAACTTCATGTTAAACTTAGCTCCTTGCAAGGTTCCCCTGTCTCGCACCCTTTGCCAGCTATTCAAAAGCCTCACCTTCCTTTTGGTGCTCGTGCCAGCTGGGTGGCCGTGCAAACTCTGCGCCCCGGGAGAGAACACACATCTTTCCTTCACACGGGCACAGTAATTAGGGAGAGCAGGCATGCTCCTGGCAGTGTCTTACTACAGTCTTTTCTAGTCTAACATCTCTCTCAATACTTAACAGTAATACCAATAATGTAGCTGCCAGGCACGTTTCATATATGGAGCCTTAAGCATCCTTTCCAAGAGCAGCCTGGGAAGCTTATCCAGCTTATAGCCCTGTGATTTGCAGTCCACAAGTTGCTAATGTCCCTGGTACTGTTCTGAATGCTGTTGATCCTGCCCTCTAGGTAGTTTCACAGTAGGAGGGAAATTCCATGCTTAGAGAAAGGTGGGAGGGGTAGGAAGGAGTTAATCAAGTTGGGTTTTTTCTTTTCCATTTAAAAAAAAAAAAAGGCAGCAGTTGAAAGCTACTCAGACCATTCAGCAAGTCAGAATAAATCTTAGGTGAAGGTGATTTAGTGAGCAGGGTGCAAACAAACACAGTCACCACTCCAGCAACAAGGGCCATCTATCACCACTGAAAACTCAGCACAGAAGGCACCACGACGAGTTGCAGCATCTCTGTCCCTCTCCTTCTCTCTGCTGGGCGAGGAAGCTTTAGGGCCCTGTGACATTAGCTCCTGTAGAAAACAAAGGTCATCCACAGGTGCCTCCAGGGCTCTGGCTATAGCTTCGAAAGGAGTGATAAAGAACTTTCCTAAACAGCAATTTCTCTTGGGTCCAAATGGAAATTTTGCCAATTTCATGGGTTGAGGTTGGAAATTTAATTCAAGCACAAAAACAGAAGCAGTCAGCTGTCTTTCATTTCCAGGCTAGTTTTAAAAATAACAACAAATATATAATTTGTTTAAGGCTGCAGATTCTATTTGACAGAAAAAAAACCCCAAACTGGTTTGTCCCAGTTTTCAACCTTAAGTCATTCACCCAAGTCCTTTAGGAAAAATCCACTGCTACTAGAAATCGGACTGACTAAGAACTGAGACTGTCATTTCAAATTCAAAGTAAATGCAAAAATAACACCTTGACAATTTGTTCAATTGGTTTGAAATCTACATATAGGTCAGAGCCTCAGATGGGGGGAATTTGTTTAGCTTCAGTGACCCATTTCCAAGAGATAAGTGCCTGGCCTGCAGCACAGCATTAGTTACAGTAATATTAGCCCTAGAAGTGCTTCCTGATACTACCTTTAAAGTTCACTTTTAATGGGTCAACAGGTCCTACCGTACATGGCCTCCCACATCAAGGAGGATGTGCATACCCAGAATTTGGAATAAACCAAGCCAGGGGTGTAATAAAACACACATGCATAATTAGTTCTGCTGACTTGTCACATGACGATTTGCTTTCCCTCTTCTGCCCTCCAAAAAAACCCAAAAAACCCCAACGCCCAAACAAGTTACTACCTCTCTACTGCAAGTCAGAACAATGCTTGCAGCCAAAGCAACATACCCTAAAAAGCTGGTGTCCTGGTAATTAAAAGGCTGGATAAGTTTCCCCAGACTTTCTGATTTACTGCAAGTTCAAGAGCTTTTCAAAATAAGTGCTCTTGACACAGGGCATTCTGCTTTCCTCCTCACTCACGACCCAGGCAAGGCAGTGTATGTTATATAAGGAGACAATTCTAGTAAAACAGGGGACTGTACGTAGCGTGTGGTATCAGCCAAGCCAACCCTGCGCCCTGGGGCTTGACAAATCTGGCATGTTCAGCATCAGCCTCAAGTACTCAGCTATGATGCATCCTTGCACTCTTCTTCTAGGACACTTGAAAAAGCTTACCTCTTTGTCTTTGCCACCCATAGGGATGAGTTTCTGGATGTCAGGACTGGAAATGGTCCAAATTCAAAAGCTCTGATGCAGCACTTCCCAGTTTTTGCACAGCTTTACTTAAGAGCAAATCCATCCTTTGAAAAGAAAGAGATGTCCATCAAGTAGGTGACTAAGCCCATTAGTTTGCTGTAATGTGGATCTAAAACACAACAAATCTGGGGACAGGTTGTTTGTCTCTATCTCTTTGATCGGTGTTACTGTAGAAACACGTATACAGCACTTCAGATAGCAACAGAGACAGCAGATTATTGCTGCTGTTATTATTATTGATACTTACAAAGCCATGAGCTGATTAGGTCCAGGGAGCTCACGGGTGGCCCAAGGACAAATGGAAAGACCATAAAGTTGCCATCATCTTCTGGAAGCAGGAACCATAAAACCCAAATGTTAAGAGATGATTGCAACAGGAATAAACCTAAAGATTCAGAACAGCAAAGTCCCAACTTGTGCTGAATACAAAACACAACATTTAGAGTATCTTATTTGACACCACGTAGGTATCCATTCACTGCTGAGTTACCCTAATTGTGACCCAATCTGTTCTGACCCATACTCTTGTGCCCTGCTTCCCCAGCTCTCAAGACTTTTCCTTCTCACCTCGCAGATGAATAAGTAAACCCACTGACCTGGTGGAGCAGCAGACTACCACGTGTGCAATCACGTGTCTGTCAGTAGATCCATCAGTAAGTTGAAAACACAATCCCAGGTTTCTGCATGCCTTTCAGAGGCAGGCCCTGCACAGCTTCACTTGTACCCACATAGCACCAGTTCTCTGCATCCTTCCCAGCCCAGTCTGAACTGGGCACACACCCCACAAGCTACACTGACTTGCTGCTAGCAAAACTGCAGGTCGATCCCATTATTACACTTTCCCATTACTGCTCCATTTGGCTTTGACATCTCCCAGGTATCAACCCTGCAGTTCCCAGAGCAGTTAGATGGAGGCTGGTATAATTAGGAAAAGCTCACCCTAAGGTACCCTGCAAGCCCTTGCGATAGCGTCCCTACTCCAGGCAGCAGAGCTGGAGCAGACATCTCTTGTTTGCACGTCTGCATCCCACAGAAATGCGCTGCCTACTGATTTGTGGCTGGGAAGGCTGTTTCAAAGGAAAGCTTGAGCAAAGGGCTGGAAAAAACCTCCCTGGTAAGAGCCAAGCATGCAGCACTGGGTTTTAATGGTAGGCCAGCCTGGTTCCCAGGCCACCACCGCCTGCCACACACCGGCACTGGTTTGAATTGTGCTGTCACCGCCACAGGGCATGGTCACACCAAAGCCCCTTGCCATGAGCACCCTGCCACAGCCAAGGTGACCAGGGCTGATCCAGAAAGGGATCATGGAGGGGGAAGGGAAAGGAGATGCACAGACAGACGTGCCAAAGAGAACAGAGGGAGCTGTGGTTAGAGGAGGAATGCGGCCCAGCTCAGCCAAGAGTACCAATGTTAATCACAGCCAATTTCTCCAGCAAAAAGCAGGCCTTGGAGACATTGCAGTTCCCTCTATCTTTTATGCCATGGCAGTTTGATGTGAGGCTGCCATTATGTCTGACACATGAGAGAATATGTGGGGAAAAAACCACACCACACTACACATACATACCCCAAACCAAAACTGCATTTCCCTATACAACCAGCATCCAAGGATGCAATATTTAATAAAATAAGCTGAGGCAGCACACACCCTGCAGCAGTTCCTACTTTGCACAACAGAGACACAGTGCAGGAAGATCCTGCATGCAGGGTCTGGGAATCAGCAGCTGGACACCTTGCAAGAAGACTTGTCTTATCAAACATCTCTCAATATTTTGGGTCTGGAGAACATACTTCAAAACCCACAAATAACTTTGCATGGATCCGATCTTAATGTTTGGTACTTCTTAACATTTTTTTCTATGACATGTGTTTTCTGAATTAATATGGCACTTTGTTGATAGGGGCTAAAAGGTTTTTACTCCAAGAAAACCAACAAGACGGTGTGATGTGTGCCAAATACTCTTCAAGGCAAGGAAGTCTGCAAGCACTTTGGTTTCTCCAAGACACGTGTTAAGGAAAACCCAACAAAGTTTAAAGAAAAAACTAATTGTCTTTACTGGGCTAATTGAAGGAGCTGGAAGACAGACATCCATTTTTAGGGTCCCCACCTCAAGCCTTGGAAATACTACACACTTTCAGAAATACTTTCAAATAGAAGAAGCTATTCCTCATCTAAATAGCCCAATGTGAAACTGTAATCCTGCTATTTCAGAATAACAGAGAAGCCACATCATTTTTCTGAACTCAGAGGCTGCTCTGCAGTAGCCACAAGCAACTACAGCTTACTCCACAGCAAGTAAAACTACCAAAACTACCATCTGACTTCTGCCAAAGACATCTTCTACTGGACACTGAATTATTTTTGCCTTCTCCTGTAACTGGGGAAACAAGAAGAAAAAAAAATAGAAAAAGGAAATCAGGAGGAGTTACTTCTAAGTTCCAAAGCTGCAGCTGAGCCTATCCTGCTATGGCTTAAGCAAAGAGATTTGTTGCTTGCCTCTGGCCAACAGCATTTTTGGTAAGTGAGGGAAGCCCAGTCGTTGCTCCTGACCTTTGCAGTTTTTTCACAGCAAGCAGCCATTCCCATGAATGTCAGTGCTGCACAGCTACACAAAACCTTGGCCCTGTGCTTGGCCAGGAAACACAGAGTCTGTGCTGCTGCCTTGCTGTCCCTCCCTCCACACCACCAGCTCAGGAAGCAACCCTCTGGAAAGGTGGCTGGAGCTCTCCCCAGTTTGGGGGCAGAAACAAGGAGATGGGGAGAGGGCACAAGAAGGAAGAAGAAAGAAGCCAAGATAACAGCAGTACCTCATGTCTCCCTACTTGAAATGCTCTGTCCCATCTCCCTGCTGAGAGGGGGATCAGTGGGAAGGGGGTAGCGATGCCCAGGGCTGCCTCCAACCCATCATGGCTCCTCAGCATTACCAGCTCCCCCCACCCCAGACCAGCAGCACAGGTACGTTTCCTCTGCCTCTCTCTACTAAACTGACTTTGTTCCAGAACTCTGAGGAAATGAGTTAATCCTGAGACAGGCCATCAGTGGTCCCTGTGACGACCATGGCTTTTTATCAAAACCAACACATTGAGCCAGAAAGGAATTCAAAGAAGCAGCTAACTCTGAGAAATTAGCAGTGACTGCAGCTAAAACTGGTTCAGTATCCTTACCAGAACTATGCTGCTAGAGGAGTCCCAGATGATTAACCAACACGAGCACAGGGGGACAAGGGAAACACCCTGCCTTGACTCTTCAGAAGGACCAGCTTCAAAAGATGTGAGGGGCCACTACGCAGCACCAGTTACTGTGCCTCCAGAGGAACGGGCAAGGGTCAGAAAGCACACACCACAACACTAAGTTTTATAGTGGGGGATTTCCAACACACAAAATAAAGAAACTAGTCCTGAGAGTCAAAAGTAAAAAGAATTTTTAAAAAATTAAGTCATGAAAGGTCATTTAGGAAATCTTAAGTGACAGAGCATGCAGACCTCCCACAAATAATGGCACAGAGATGCTGCCTGGCTAAGAGGACAGGCTTGGGGGACAACACAGGTCACACTGCAGGTATCAGCTGTAGGTGCAACAGCTGGCAAGGGCTTCTGCTGGATCAGAGACATCAAACACACACACACTACAAAAGCACAGTCCCTATTCAAATCTCTCTAGAACCTCAATAATCCTTCAGAAGATCAAAAACTAATCCTGGAGGAGCCAATATAAAGGAATATAAATTATTGACAGTAGGGAACAAATTTATATGAGGATGGCTGTCACGAAACTGGGACAGTAGGTGGCCAAGATAAATGAAACAAAACTCAGAAAACATATGGCATTTTCAGTTTATCAGAAACAGAAAACCTTGGAGGGAACCATTTAGTTGAGTGGGATACCAGCTAGTGGGGACAGGGACACTGCAGAAAAGTTACACAAGCAAGCAGGTATTTTTTTTTCTTGCATGGGATGTTGAGGAGATTTCCCAGTGTTTGATGCTGATTAACCTGAAAGGAAAAAGAGGGTGCTCTATCAGAAGAAACAGGGAAAAGTGACATTAAAGCAGAAAGCCAGCTGGGCACAGTAGACTATACCTGGAGATTTTGAATTGGAAATGGATGGCTGAGATACAAAGAGAGGTGTTCTCTCAATCAAATCAGCCGCACTAGCAATTGCCAGAGGGCTGCAAGTATTGGAAGGAACTTTTTTTGACATGTGCTGCTCAGGCAGGAGCAGCACAAGGCTACCTGGTGTGGGGGAGAGCCAACCCTCAGGCAGAGTTCCCCATCAGGCAGATGGCACCTGAAGAAGCAACAGATGACAGGACACACTTTGTGCTTCCCCAAAGCAAGTCAAAAAGCGAGACACGGTACACGAGCTAAAGAGCCAGCACCACACCAGGACCTGTAACAGCAGGTGGGCAGAAGACATGGGGCAGCCATGCCACAGGGTGAATGGGAGGAAGAGGGGTGGCTGGAGGAAACCAAGGCATTTCAGCCTCTGCACATCTGGTCATCTCTGCCACCCTCCCAGCCACTGCATCTTCCCCCTGGTTCAACTCAGCCCACTTTGCAGAGCATCCCGCCTCACTCCTCAGCAGGCTGGTGGGTGCAAGCAGCCCAAAGGCTCCTTACGCAAGCAGCTCCATCCCCTCTGACTGTGCAAACTCACATGTTGACCCAGGTCTCTTCCTAGAATTGTCTCTCCCTGTCTTCAAGCCGTCATTACCCACAACACCTCAAACCCTGGAGGCCTAACCTTGCCCCCCAGCAGGCAGCCAACTCAAAATGTAGCAAGCCGTCTCCATCACCTTCCCAGGGTAAACAGTGACAAAATCACTTCACTCCCTGCAGGACAGAGAAGTCAGAGGTCATTCAAAATTCGTCAGCAGGAAAGCAGCAGGAGGTCGGGCAAGACTCTGACCTGACACATGCAAATGCACACGGGCTTGTAGAAAAACCAGCTGCGTCTATATTTTCAAGAGCAATAAATTAAGTGGTGCAGCTGACCAATGAGCCGAGTAACAGTGCTGAGGGTTCATTAAGGAAAGCTTCAGCTCCGAATGCAAAAGCAGTAATTTAAAAACCAAGAAGCAAGCGGGAGTGGGAGGGTGCAAAATGGATGGGGGGGAACGTAACAGTAGTGTCACCACCTGAGAGAATATAGTCTGTTTTAGTTACCTGAAATAAAAACATACAGAGCTGAAACAAAGAAGATAGGCCTAAAAATGGGTAATAAGAAGCAACATGTAACTATACAGACTGGAGAAATTTCACGCTCAGTTTAGAGAGCAGATATACATACAAGAGGATGCCAGAGAAAGATACAGTACAATCAGGACATTCTTTTTGTGTTCTTTCAGAAAACCAGATGAGAGGAAGTTCAAAGGTGACCAAGATTGAAAAGTAACTAATTTTAAAACTCATAAAAGGAAAAACTCTGATCATATAGACTGGGGAAAGTGAGAGAGCTGATCTGAGGAGTCTCATTTCTCTTCTCTCTCACACGTCTTCGCTTTGTTTCTGTGCTGTATCACCACGCCATGCTTTAGCAGACCTTAGGCAGAGGAATCCAGCAGCAAAGGGCTGGGTTTTTTAGCAACACCTTTTTAAGACACCTCTTAACCATTCAAACCTGACATAACACTAAGGGGAACCTAGCACAAGGTATAAATGCTCTTTGTGCAAAACTAAAGTAGTAAACAAGAGTATATGAAGTCAATATGAGGAATCAACTATGGACCAGCTGCAGAGTTAAAATAGCTCTGTCCATGTTTTCCTCATTCTTTGATGACTAAAAAGAACAGCACCTCTTCTTTGGATGTGCTGACTTGGATATCAACAGGCACCCTACACAAACAGCAGATTTCAGAGTTTACTGCTAAAGCAGTAAATGTTTCTCCAGCTCTGACTTCCCTCCTTCCACACCACACAATCTCACCAGAAAACATGAAAGAACTAAAATATGGATAAAGAACAACACTGCTGGTCTGTCAAAAAGCATAAACAAACCATTCCTGCACAATCAAACCTGTGCTCATCACCACTAGTGTGCCAGCTGAGGCAAACTTAAGCTCAACCTCCTAAGCTTCAGCAAGGCACCTTCAGCAGGATGTGCAGAAGCCCAGCTACACAGTACAGATCGCAGATCTCTGGCATTTTCCATCTCCTAACAGCCACCCTCATTTTCTTAGCCTTAGCCTAAGTTTCCAAATAAACTTAGCTACTGAGGAAGTACAAAAGTAGATCCAAACTGTTTCTGAACTGCAGAATCACATACACACAAAAAACTCCCTTGTTGCACAAGTCACAATCTGAAGTCAAAATTTTTGTTCAGCATTTGGAGGGAGTGAGGGGAAGGACAAAATCCCTCTGTAACAAAGGCAACTGAATGCTGCCAGCTTAACCCAATTTTGCCAGCCACTGCTCCAGTAGAAAGCTGAAGGAGCCCATCTGCAAACTTAACAATGGCACCATTTGATTCTTCCCCTCAACTTTGCATGTGTTTGCGAACAAGTAGAAGCACACAAAGTGCAGGAGGAGCAGGAAGGGAGAAGGCAGAGAAAATTTGCATTATCAAAATACCTTGAGAGCGGTTCTTGGAAATGTGCAGCCTGCAAGCCTGTATCAGACACTCATTTCCTGTGAACTGCACACAGGCTTTTTCATTTCTCCACTGAAGAGCATGAAAATAAGGGGCAGCTCTGAAGTCTCCAAAGACAACACAAAGCAGCATTTAGCCATTCTACTAAAACTGAATTTACATTTTTACACTATTAAAAACCTATTGAACAGAAGCATTGATTTCCAGAAGTTTACAAAGTAGGATTTTTTACACCTCTCACTTCTAAATCTTAACTTGAAACCTTGCACTTGGTGAGGGGCAATGGGGAAGAAGAATTCTACTCGTCATTGTGATCACCCACTAACACAAAGTCACGAAATCCTGCTACATCAAACAGCACTGCACCTTTTTTTTAAAGGTTGAGACTGATTTCAGCAAAATGGTGAGCTAATAAATACCTTAGTGAGGCAGAAGGATGCAGGATATGCACAAATGCAAACCAGAAGAGTAGATTGTAATGAAGTAGACTGACATGACAAAAGGGGTTAAGTTGCTATCATACCTGCCTTCTGCCTCTATTTACACATAATCAAGGATCTAATTAATGTAGCATTTAGTTGCATTATTTTAAATAAATATGCCTCCTAATGACATACATGCTTAACACCTTCACTGTCTCAAAGGATATGGTCCCTGTATGGCTTACTCAGCTCGTGCACCATCCACATTTTAAGTTACAGAGATGCATGTGCCTTCCTCTCCCATCTTGTGAGCTTTTGGCAAGCACTACTAGCTGAGGTCTGCAGTGGCCTGGAACAACAGCTCAGGAACACATCACCTCCCCACAGTTTTTATTAATCTAACCACAGTATCAACCCGACCCAAATGATATCGTATTTAAGTACTGGCACTATCTCTTTATTGCTGACCAAACCAAGGGTGGAGAAATCAGGACAGAAAAGCCTGTGGGTGGCAAGGGGAGAGAGGGGTGGCAAGGAGCTGCAGGGAAAGACTAGGAGAAAAGAGCAAAATATTCCCAGTGGAGACAGAGAAAAAGAGAAACAAGGGAAAAAACACAGCTCTAAAGGCACATTTTCTCCTTTGTTTCTCAGCAATGCAACCGCAGTATTAGTGACAGCAATTAAGAATTTACACCACCCAACCCCAGCTCTATCCTTGCACAAACCGACCACCAACTTCACAGAAATCCCAGCTGGACTGAGGAGGGTAAGAGGCACTGGCTGCATGTTTGAAGCTGTCATCTGGAAACTGAATTTGGCCCTCTCTGAGCAGGCACAATGGGAACAGAGACACACACACCTTGGAGGATCTGAAGGAGCTCAGCCTCTCCCCAGTGCTGCCCTATGCACATTTTTGGGGACCCTAGCACAGTTTACCTGTGCCTTCCAACACAATCTTACAGAAAACCCCTGTGTTGCCACTCAACCCCGCTACATTTAACTAAGTGATAAGCAAGCCAAGTTATTAAACATACAGAATATTAACAAGGAGCACAGAAATAGCAAAGGCTCACATCCCAGTTTAACTCAGGGAAAGATGGGAACCTGTGTGGGAGGTTGGCATCCCAGTAATCCCACGGGTTTGTGCCCAAGAGCCTTCCCCTCTGGAGGGAACAAGAATCCGTATTTCAATAACTACGTTTTAAATCACATACCCAGCAGAATCGCTCATGAACACAGAAACAAAGCTTGGCTTCATCTGCAGCGACTGGCCACATTTTGTCATATCTTGATTCAACCAAAAGCAACATTATGTGATAATACTGCCTCAGTCTCATAAACTTTTGTACATGTGCATGATTTTAAAGCACATGACCATTGTCCTGCTGTGACTGAATGGGCCATTTGACATTCACACAGCATCTGAATTGCAGTTGCAGTTGTTCAGAGAAAGAAGATATGCTTGCATACCTTCTTAAGGACACGGTCAATAGAGAATGAAACATCGGGAAACTAGTTACTTCTGATTACACCCCATTTTATAGAGTTGAGTATGGTCAACATGTGACTAGGTTTTTCATTTAAATTCTCTGAGAGCTGCAAGGACTAGAACTAGTAAATGGCACTGTCTGGACCACATAGTCCTAAATAGCAGCTTGCTAACAATACTCTTTACCCTCAACTTTCCAGAACAATGGTCAAGCCACATCCCTCTTCTTCACCATGCAGGAGAAGAAAAAAGCCAGGGACATTAACTTAACATTCTTGAGTTCCTCTCAGCTACCTCTGGGATTCATCCAGATCCTGTTTCCAAGCTTCTACTAAGCAAGAAGTAATATACACTTAAACTAATTTTTTTAAAAAGGAAAAAAAAGGAAACCTAAGAGTAGCTTGAACTGAGGTTTTACGTGGTAACCATTCCAAAATTCTCAGTAGCAGCGCGTGCGTTTGTGGGAAAAAGTGAGTAGCGGATCCTGCATGGCTGTGAGCACCATGACTCAGATTGCATAAAGAAGGAGGATTTAGCGATAACCTTTGCGATGAGGCTTTTCATGGGCATGCAGCACTGATCTTCTGAGAAACGGCAGGTGTGAGGCTGCATTCTGACTGTGCCAGGGCTGGAGGATGGCGAGTTTCTCTGCCTTTCAAGGCAACCCTAAACGGGCACGTACACCCCCGGTTCACAGTCACCCCGCTTCCTTGTAACGCCTTCACTTCTGGCAAGCGGCTCCCTTTTCCAGCTAAGACTGAGTGTAACACTCTGAGCATCGCTTCTCCAGTGCTTTATGTGAAAGGAAAGAAGTGGTGTGAAGACAAAGTTACCCGGACCTGTGCGGCTACTTCCCTACAGACCCATCTAAGACATTACATAATTTGCAGGTTTCACTTTAAAAGAAGCATCTCCCTGCCCTGACGCTGTGAAGAACACCTTGACAGCAGGACAGTCCCCAGAGAGCCTCCCAGGCTACTCCCAGCACCTCGCCGCCACCCCAGTACAGCACATGGCTCCCTTCAAGGCCGGCAGTGAGATGCCAGCATCCCGGGACTCCTCGGGAAAAGCCCTCCAAGCCCCAGCACGCTCCCTCTTCCCAGCCAACGGCCCCAACACCTCCAGGAGCCAAATCAGCGGGGGCTGCACCCCCTCGCAAGCCAAGGGGGAATCGGAGCAGACAGGCAGACGCACAGACAGACAGACTCCTCGCAGCCCGCCCCCCAAAAAGGCCATTTCCAGTTAACGCAGCACGACTTACTCTCGGCACCTCCGGGGCCACGGGCGGGCGGCGCTGCCTCCGGTGCGAGCGAGCGCTCAGTGCCGGGGCGACAGCGGCGCTGCCTGGCCCGGCCCCCGCCGCTCTCCCGCCCCGAAGCCAAACGGAGGCGGCCCCGCTCCC
>VZSE01014770.1:174090-275063 GCA_013398275.1 Promerops cafer | reverse complement strand
GGCGGCGGCTTCAGCTCCGGGGAGCGGAGCGGCACAGAAGGGAGGAGAGGGGTAGGAGGGGAGGAAACCCCCCAAATGTTTCTTTTCCGAGGAAAGAGCCACGGGGGGAGGGGAAGGGGAGGGGTTTCTCCCTCCTCCACCACCCCGTCTTTCCACGGCGTGGCTCTTGCAAGGGGAAAAAAAAAGTAAAGGAGAAAAAAGTTTGGGTTTTTATAAAAGAAAACTTGGATGGATAGGGAAAAGAGAGAGGAAAAAAGGAAAGGAAAAAAAAAAAAGATGCTGTGAAAGCCCCTCCGCCGCAGACTGGCAGAGGAACCCCACCGGGACGGCACCGCAGCATCCGCCAGCCCCGGGACCCGCCGGAGCCACGTGTCGCCCCGGGGAGGCGGCGGCCGGTCCGGGGTTCTGCTCCTCCTCCCAGCCACCATCAGCTGCCCTGCAGCGCGGGGCTGGGGCATTAGGGCTCGCAAGCACCGGGGAAGGGGCAATGTCCAGGGCCGAGGGGGGAGGGAGGCGCAGAGGGCTCTTTACACCAGCGGAGAACAGACAGCCTGCCCCGACCTTCCCTGCCAGAGCTCTCCCAGCTCCTCTCGGGCACTGCAGGAGCTCTCAGAGGGACAGCGGGCACCCTGGAAGCGCAGCGTGTGTGGCAGGGTAATACGCACTTAAGGAGCGTGCCCCAAAACGCACGCTGTTGCCTTGGTGGGTCAAATTAAAATACTGTCAATCATGTAAAAAATTACAAATGCAGAGAAACGTTATGATATTAAATATAAATAGTGCACCGCATGGCACATACTGTAAACATATTGCTGCTCAGAGAGAATGGATATAATAGAAGAAAAGATAAACTTTGGAATTCAGTACAAACCTCACAGTTTAAAGGCCTAGCCTGTAATGAAGCTATGATTTGATCATGCCATCAGAGCTCTCACTCACCTACATACTTTCTCTAGATGCTGCGCACATTCCCCGGTGTGTGCATACCAGGTGAATTGCCCTGTTGAAGAAGCTCTATACAAACCCCAAACGCAGATGTGCTCTGGCTGCTCGTACCAGCCTAGTGATGCAAAGCAGCTGTAATTCCAGCTTGAGCAGCAGACTAAAAGCTTTACAGCTGCTTGGCATTGCTAGGGAGCATAAAGCAGTCAGAAACACACCACTGAATCTGATCCTCAGCCTTTCCAGAAGTTCCACTGAGTGTTGAACATCAGTTCTTGTTTTTTCTTTCAACCAAGCACAAAGATGTTGCTGACCACAGAAGAATTTCTGAACTTCCATAAGAATCTGGGCAAAGCACTTCATTCTTTTTCGGAGAGGCTTCAGTGGGAAGACCTGCCGCTGGAGCTATAAATCACAGCAGGGATGAAGTGCTCATCTGTTCCATTTTTGGTTTTTAAGTAGGCTTGTCACACTTTTCTTTGTATTTTTGGATGGCAGCTTCAAAAATATCCTGTGGTTTGCTTTACAGTTGCCTAGTAGAGAGTCTGTTTCCCTCTGTGGATATTTATAACATTTATTGGGTGATTTCATAGACTCTTCCAGCCACCTTGCCTTAATGTTAAATGGCTTGGTCTAATTCTACATTTT
Organism: Promerops cafer; assembly: GCA_013398275.1. NCBI lineage: Eukaryota > Metazoa > Chordata > Aves > Passeriformes > Nectariniidae > Promerops > Promerops cafer. Next base: position 273,473 of record VZSE01014770.1, on the reverse strand, counting down.
ATTCTTCTTCTTCATCTTTGCCTATGAAAGGTTAACATCCAGCCTCACTGCTCTGAGATTGTCTGTGGGTCTTGCTCATATTTCTCTCATCCACTTGAAACCATGACCTGGCAGCAGTTACAGCTGAAGTGTATTGCAGCAATCATCTTCAGCCATAAAAGCCAGTGAGACATGTCACAATGGCACCATTGACCGCAGTTTTCCAAAGCTCAGATTTGAACCATGGGGTCCAAAATGTGTTCAGGATCAAGGTACCTCTGAGGTGGTTTCATTATAGGTGGAAAACACAAGGATGCTGAAATAGCTTGTGTCCTATGACATGAAGAAGAAGGCAACCACGTCATGCACAAGCACAGGCTTAGCTAGTGCTGCATTTCTTTCTTGTGAGCCTGAAACCAAGTCTGGATGTGTTTAACGTGAAAATCAAATCCTGTCTTTAGGTGAGTTTTCTTGAGGAAAAAAGAATACAAGCAAATTCCCTAGAACCAAGAGATTTCCCATGCTCTTACCATAGGATTGAAGGTGTTTTTCCCCAACTGCTTTCAGTGCAAGGATACCCACCTGAAAGGCTTTGTGTAATGACAGTGAGAATACAGGCAGACTAATTTGAACACTGCCCACTGCTGCATCTCTGGAGAAAGCTGGAAAGTTTTTGAGATGCCCAGGATGCTGATGACAGCGTGACAAGGAATAACTCACAAGAAGGTGCCAGGATTTGTTCTTAGGATTTACAAGAACCCCTCATTTTTTCCTCTGCCTGTGGATACATATACCCTCACTATCCCCGATACTAAAACTTTAAACCACATTAAACATGAAAACATTAATTGATAGAGCTGCTGACAGAATGAATCAATTCCAGAGAGTTTCATCTGAAGTCACACTGCTGAGAGCAGTAGGTCTGAGTTCATTCTACCTTTGGATCGTAGTTCTACTTTGTGGTGTTTCTCTGCTTGTTCTTCAGCAACCTCCAAGTCTTTGGTAAGTTCCAAGATGTTGACATCCAGCAGCCCAAGAGCCAGTACCACCCTAACAGCTTCACTCCTTCTCAGCGTGCAGGTTCCTTACATCTTGCATAAGGTAGAAGGAGCCACAGTCTGCCTATTTACTCCTGTCACTTTGGGAGGTGTGGGAAAAAGAACGGTATTTTGGGGCAGGTCATTGCAAACTACTGAATAAAGATGGTTTGCTGGGAAAGCAAAAGGCAAACATTGCCTCAGAGGAAGGGAGAGGATAGTATGATGAGGGAAAAGAACTGGAGATAATGAAACACTGAAAATCTGCAGAAGAAAGGAAGAAAAGATACCAAAAAACAAAGGAGAAGAACATGGAGGGCAGAGAGGAGGGAAGATGGGTGAACACATTAGATCTCCCAGTACTGACTTGCCCTTCAGCTTTGCAGACCTGTGTGAGAAAGCTCAGCTGGGGCTGGAGCACCAATTCCAGATCACAAGTGACCAATTTTTTAGGATCTCAGTGCCTTACTGGGCCCCCAGCCAGACCCAAACATGCTGTTGCCCACTGGTGTGGACATTGACTTTCTGGATGGGATGTGAGTAGGATATGAAACTGCCATGACAATGTTGCTGACCAAGTGGCCCAGACATAAGCTGGGGGGTTCCTGCCACGTGGTTAAGTGGGAAGGAAAGGGAGAGAAGGAAGCAAGGGGAAGGCCTGTGTACCCTGGGTTGAGAGGTGATGCAGGCAGTGCCTGAGATTTTGTACAGATAGGAAGATGCAAAGATGCTTGTGGGGTGAGTAGGAAATAACTGCCACCATCTCCTGATGTGCTGCAAGTCCAACCTGCAAAATGTACAAAGTTTGACTGCATTCGTTCTTTTGACCTTTCCTCCCCTTTTGAGGTGGTCTCTCTCTTAACTTGCTAAAAGCCTCCTTTTAGGAGGTGCTAACAGCAAAGCATTAAGAAGAAGGAAAAAAAACCCAACACCACAAAAACAGAAAGCCAGGAGGACTAAACCAACACACAAAAATCCCCCAGCCTTGTTCCACTGCTTCCCCCAGGAAAAAACAAACAAAGAAAAAAACCCCAACCAAACAAAAACAAACACCTTCAGTGGTTGAGAGCGAGCAGAGGCTATTTTAGTTCCACTCTTATGAGAAAAATTAGCACAAGTAGTGGCCTCTTTGCATGAAGCGGTGGCAAGGCCCCTCCTTCCTCTACCAGAGCAGGGCTCTTCTCAGTAACGAAGAGAAACTGCTTTCCAGGAAAGCGAAGGTACAGGGGCTGCCCAGAGCGCGGTGACCCAGCGCGGCTGCGGGGAGCCTGGTGCCGCGGCTTGCGGGCTGCCAGCCCCGGCACGGAGCGGCTGCGCTGCCGTGCCCGGCGGTGCTGCGTGTCCCGGAGGATGGATATGGAGCGAGGGGAGCCGGAGCCAGCCGCGCAGGGGACACGCTGTGCACCGCGGCCGATGTGCCTTCATGCCAGTCTGCCACACGCGCTGCTGTCGCGGCTTTCCCCCACGGCCGCCGCAGAACACGAGCTCTCACTCGTTGCCAGTCCATGCCCCTGGTTCACTTGAGGGAGGAAGACCCAGCAGACAGCGACCTTCTGCGTTTTCAAACAAAGCATCAGGCTGCATAATCTGGAAGGTATTTAGGTCAGATTTAAGCAGCTGCAGTCTTTTATAACTGTACAGCAAACAATTCCCTCACCTCTGAATCTTGCCTACGTGTCAGACACCCTGGAGCAGCACAGGACAATCTGGGACAGGGGAAATGAGGTACCAACTTTCCACACCACTGAACTCAGGTGTGAGCTCCTTGAGGCTCTGTGGCCACATAAATCCAGGACCACCCCAGGTAACTTATCCCAACATTGCTGCCCAACAGACACAGAGGTGGAAGCTCAGTTAAGGATTTCATTGTATCCTTGAGGTCTATTGCCTCTCCTTGTTATCCCAAATTTTCAGGACATGTTATTGGAGGCTGAAATGCGTGGATCTTGCCCAAATCCCTTAGCTCAGAATCCTTCAGTTGGAACATGTAGCCTCAGTCCTGCCCATGCTTTGTCCCCCCCATACTGAGGCATGTGGTGATGCTGAACCCCACTCACAGGACACAGGCACCAAGTTCACTCACTTCAGGCATTTCTCCAAAGCAGACAAAAACAGCCAGGAGAGGCTGTTGGCAGGGAGCAATCCAAGACAGAGGCCCAAAGGTCCTAAGTCATTGTTGGACCTAGAGACAGGGGCTTCCTCAGCTGAGGAAACCAAGCCTCTAAATGAAATAAAACAATGTAAAACACAAGGCATATAGCTATGAACTATAATTTTGGGAGTGGTCGCATTGCAGGCTGGTACCATCTGACAGCAGTGTCTATTGCAGTAAACTGATTTCCAGACCACTCTGCTTTCCAGATGATCACAAGACAAAGAACTCTGTCACATTAATCATTGTTGTTTTGTTAAACATCCCATCTTCATTAAAAAACTGCCAATGGTTGGAAAGCTGCCAGCACCCTAAGTAAACCACTGAAGTATCTAACTTCTTTCTCCATTATCGAATGTATACCTCGTCTCTGGACTGTTTTTTCTTGTGCCATTGTTGGGCAGCGTGACAACTGGAGGAGCAAAAATGCAATGCTACATAGGTATACTAAGGCTTTGATCATATTTAGAGGTCCTAAATGCTTCTCTCTCATAAAATGTCTTCCAACTCCTTAACAGGCCTTAAAGCTCTGCCAGGAAGCCTCTCCAACTTGTTCCCTTCCTCATTGAATCACAGCTGTCAAAACTGGGAATTCTTTCACACCAATGATCACCTCCATGGAATTAGCAGACACAATATAATCTCCTGCAATATAATCTCATTACACCTGTTCCGCATTCCCTGCTTATACATCGGAGAATGGAATTAGCCTTTCTGACTGCACTGGGAGCTCACACGCAGCTGCTGCTCCGCTGTGAGTCAGTCCTTCACCAGAGTCACTTCTTCCACAAACAGCACGGCCAGATCAAAAGTGTGGCCCGGGTGGAGTAACTCACCATTGGACTGAAAAAGGCCCCTTACATGCTTGTATCAACTTTAATATTTTGACACTTGCTATCTAGTCAATTCTCAGTCCGATTACTACAAAATGTGTTAATTTGGTACCATTCCAGTATTTTAAAAATCAAAACACAGTGTAAGACTGTATCAGTTTACTTGCTGGAGAGCTATTACTTCAACAGCTTTTACTTTTGTCAGCCAAATCCATAACCCAAATCTATAACTTACATCTCCAAAAGTTTCCAAGTGGTTTTATAGATTCTTTTCCATAAACACATGAGACTTAGTGTTAACTAGAACTTTTCCCTTGTTTTTAAATGATCCTAGTATGTGTTATTTCCTTATTCTGTCTGAGGTCAATAAGGAGCTGGTAGGCCTGTGATTACAAGTGTCAGATTACTTATGGTTTTCACTATTATTTCATCTCAGCCTATGGGGAATCTGCCAGATTTTCCAAGTGAAAGACGGTTATGTCTAGACAAGAGCAGGAGAGAAACTTTTCTTCTTCCCCTGCCACTTCATACATTAAAATATGTGCATGCTCTAAAGATGGGCATGGGTTTTGTAGAGATCTGGAGAGTAGCTTACCTCGCAAGTTAATCTAAACAGGCCCAGGGGATGGGAACCAGCAGAGACTTCTGAATCTGTCCCAAATATAATAGACTTTCTGATTAAGGAAGAAATGGAAAGCTGAGACTGGAAAGAGTTTATTTGTATGATGGGTGCTCATATATAATTTATATGCAATAAATGTTTCTAGCTATTTCATTAGCTGCAAATAAAGTGATACAAATGTGCAGCACTTGGACCTGATGCATGGTGTGTGCCTGGGACTGCTTCCAGCTGAATGGTGGTGGTTCATGTGGGAATGATTTAACACCCCAGCGGCCCCACTACCCAAATTATGCTGCAGGTGAATCCCTGAAGTAGATGCACTCCACTTTTTCAACCACTCATTCCTTGGCTTAAAACAAAGATTTCCATTTAAATTATCATATTGGCCTCAGACTGTGGTGGGTAAACAGCCAGCATCTCTTTGTCTCTCCCACCTTCTGCACAGCTGGAGGGCTCTGGAAAAACTGAGTTTAGCTCAGTTTGTTAGAGCATGATGCCAATAAATGAGGAGTGCAACAGATCTGGAGCAAGGGGGAGAAACCAATTTAAGCCATCACAGCTTTTTTTTTTTCCCTCCACTTAATATGTAAGAACTTTTTCAATCAGAAATTAACATAAATGAAATTCAACAAAGAAATTAGGGAAAACCGAAGAAAAAATACACCACACAAGGTACCTGGATGAGTCTGTTGCTGTTGAGCAGAGCCCAGAGATTGTGGGATGATACCCTACCCCAACTCTTCCCACCTGGGGAGCTCATTTAAACCCTTGAGACCTCTTGGGACCATCTCCAAGGCAAGCAAGATTTGTAGATGGAGCTCAAACTAAAGCCTGTGAGCCAGCATGTTGGGCTGCTTGCATGATAACATGCTTGCCTGTGATCACTTTTATTTTCCTGTCTACTATAGATTGCAGCATATGCTCACAATATGGGGCTTTATATAGAGGTCTGTCCTCTACATATCCTCTGAAAGAAATCAGTTAAGCTAGCAATAGCATGCTTTTTTTTTTTTATTTGTATAATCTCACAAGAGAAATTGGGGTACAGGACCATTACTAATAAATCAACATAAATAGATCAATATGTCAGTACTTCAGTGCTTGAATCCAACCAGCTATGGGGAATTTGTCCCCTGGTAACAATCAATCTGCTGTACTTAAAGTTTCCTCACCAGATCTGCTGCTAGCACAAACTGATCAATGCTGTTCCAAGTCAGTGGAGCATAACAGCTTTGCATGTCCCAGTGTTCACCCTTGCAGGTCTCCTGCTCCTTTGCAAGGACACAGAAGTTAAATTACCCTTTGCTAAGCACATGTGATATCTCACACTAATTCACAGTTCATTATTCAAAACCAGCCTTTCTTACCACCAGTCCAGTGTAGCCCAGCCAACACCTCAGCACCTTTCCAGGTGGAGTCTAGTTTGGTCCTCCACGAGCAGCAATACCACTGCAATGGCCTGTGGCACTTACTAGAAGTAGATGCAGCAAAATTAATTCTGTGAGCCATCCAAATTCTGCTGTGCATCCTGCATAGAGCCCTCCTCTTGGGGGGTTTTCCAGGCTGTGCTGGGGGAGATGCACAGTCTTGCAAGATGTTGGGCTGCTCTTTTAGAGGGGTGAGTAGCATTGCTAGAGAAGGTATGAGGGACCTGGAAGACATCTCAACAATCTGGCTTTGGCAAATGACAGTCACTGGCAGGACAGTGACAGTCCTGCCGCTGTGGGGAGGGTACAGAGCACATCCCAGTGCAATCTTTTCCACTTGGAGCTCTATCTGAAATCACCTACACCCGATCATTTCTGTGAGAAATTTTTCCTTTCCCATCAGGCGGCTGCTGATGGAGCCTCCTACCAGAAGTGATTTAAGATGCAGGTCACAGGAGTCCAACATCACTAGAGAATGCATTATTCCCATCTGAGTCCCAGAATAATCTCTGTGACCCAAAGCAATGAGAGCCCAGATCCTACTGGCTGCTGGAACAGGGGAGAGAGCCCAGTGTGGTGGTCCAAGACCTGTGTGTGATGATGCATATACCGCCAGGGCAAGCATTTACAGCAGGATCCCAGGATTTTCCCAAACAAGGCTTGTGCCCAAAAACTGGTATTAGGTAGAGGTTAGGGCTGACAGGTAAACAACTTGGATAACTATCACCTACCTACAAGCTCTGTCCAGAGCTTCTGACTCGGAACAAGCTCCATGGGACCAGCTCCAGCATGTAGCTCTCCAAGGATGTTGCTTGTCGGTACAAGTTCTTGGAGGTCAAGTTTCCCATGCCCCAAGCACAGGTGGTAGCCAAGGCCTGGGGATAATCTGTGTTGTGCTTGCATGGCTGGCTGGACAATGCCACCACCTTCAGTGGGCTCATTTCACTGCTCCCCAGAAGTGGGTCTGGCTCATGAGTGGCAGTGGATTTTCCTGGCCATGACCTGTTGTCCCACAAACCACTGGAGTGTGTGCCAAGAGTCCACATAACTTCTCATGGCACGGGGTCCTCTTCCTCAAAAGTCATGCCATAGACTAAAGAACCACAAGCCTAGCAGCAGCCACTGCCTAGCAATTACACTGCCGTCTGGTGGCTTCTTTAGGAGGAATTCCAGGAATTCACAGGAGGGCCCTGCCCTCCATTAGCAGCAGCTGCTATTTGATTATTGATCATTATTACTGAGTTCATTTTACAAATCTGTTCTGCCAAGCTGTCTCTTGCTTTTCACCTTTTGTAATCAGCCACCCACCTCTGACAGTTGTAGGAGAGAAGCTGTAGAAGTTACTGTGGCCTCTCTCCTTCTGCAAGGCTCCCCAGCCCTCGTAGTCTGCTTTCCTTGCTCCTTCAGTATGGAGGCCTAAGAAAAAGCAAGGCACTGGACACTTTGCAAACCTGTAAAAATTCATGTTCTGATTTCCTTTCTAATGGCTCACATGGACAGGAGGCTGTGAACTACACAGTGCTCTTGTTTCTTCTCAGTGATGGGTCCCCAAGGTTATGTTTCAACTGTTGTGGTGCAGAGCCCATTTTGCCAGGATGAGTTAGAGCTAGGCAGGAGAAATAGGGCTCTAAGCTTCTCCACTGGTTTCTTTCAAGCTTTTTAGGCTGTTCTGAAAATATACTGTGTTAGTTAGAAGTTAGTTAGAAGACTGATGTTAGTTAGAAGTTAGAAGTTAGTTAGAAGACTGATGTGCTGAACAGTTACCAATAGGGCTTCCAGTTACCAATATAAAAATGAGTCCCTAAGAACATACATTCATTCTGCTTCCTTCAGCTGTTCCAGCAAGGGGTCACACTGCTCACAGTGTGATTTGACTTTGCTTCCTTTGACCACAGAGTCCTTGACTGAAGAAGAATGGTTGTGGTCTGCATTAGGCCTAGCAGACTGACTGCTGGATGGAATGAGAGGCACCAGCAAGCAGCCATACTTGGGTATTTGGCTGCCTTGAAACTTGGTCTATGCAGATATCACTGTTCTGGGCAATTGATGAGGCAACCTGTTTAGAAACCTCTCCATCTGAGAGGGGTCTGTTTTTGCAGAAGAGGAGTGGAGCAGCTGAGGCAGTGCTGTCCGCTGTGTATCTGTGGCAGCTTGGCCCAGTAGTAGAGTCAGTTCACTGTGATGGGTCACAGTATGGGAGGGTGACTCTTGTCCCTGAAACAACACGATTCCAGCAAGCGTTAGGAGTTCAGAAGAGTCTCTCTATCAGAGAGTGACAGAAGTTCAGTGTCAGTGTCAAGCACTGGGCCCGTTTGATGTCAATATGAAGCTCCTGGGTCACAGTTAAAACATCTCACGCTGCGGCACCACAGTACAGGCAGTTTCCATTGTCAGTAATGTGTCTTCTGGAGGTAGTCAAGAATGCAGCCATACCTCCTTGATTTCGACTCCTCGGAGATTCCCATCACGCCCAGGAGGTTGTTCGCAGCTCCAGACCCCACAGCCATCGTTAAGTTGCCGTTCCTCTTACCGAGCCCGATGCAGACAGAGGCGGGGGCGGAGGCCGGGGCGCCCCAGGGAGGCGGGCAGCGGGGCGGTGCAGCCGGCCCGTCCTGCCCTGCCCGGCCCGGCCGCCGCCTCTGCTCAGCCGGCCCGGCCGCACGGAGCGGTAGGAGGGGTCGGGGCGGTGAGGGGAGAGGGGGCCGGATGGGCCGTGGCGCTCCGGGGGTGCTCTCGGCGCCCGGCGGGGGTAGGTCCCCCGGCGGCCCTTCCCCGGGGCCGGGAGCAGGACCCGGATCAGGCGCTCCAGGGCGCCCCGAGGTGAAGGCCCGGGGTGTAGCAGCGCCTCCTGCCCGCCCAGGGAGGCCTCACCCCGGAGCCGGGGGGACCCCAGGGCCGGAGCCCCCGCTGGGCCCAGGCAGGGCTGCCTGGGGAGGGCCATCAGGCTCTGCCAGGAGCCCAGGCCCTCAGGATAGGGCAGGTCCATGGTCACACCATGGAAAGTCAGCCCACGGTTGTTTGTCAGGATCTGGCCCTGCGAGGGCAGCTGGGATCAGGCAGTCCCGTGATCAGCAGGCAGGGCCAGGGTTCCTCTGGCGAGGGCGTTTCTGATGGAGACCGGCACTTCTGCAGCACTGCTGTGGCTGGTCCTGGGCCGAGCTTAAACACACTCATGGGGAGCCCCAGGCTTGGCTGATTGCGACCATCAGGGCCCTGACAGCAGCCTACCCCCTCTATCCTCACTCCTTGGAGAGGTATGGGCTCAGGAGGGACTTGCTGTAGAGTGGTTTAATTGCTGTGTGGTCTCAGAGAGCTATTTAAGGGAGCAGATACACAAGTCAATTGGAAGGGGATATGACATGAGAGACTTGTAGATAGGGATAGTCAGGTTGCCCTGGCTTGGAGATAAAAAAGAAACGTTTAAACCACCATTGGAGGGTTGCCAGAGGCTGGGTTCACTCAGGAGCTGGCGCTTGAGCAAGGGTCAGTGATTGCCAGGTAGATGAGACGGTTTGAGGTCGAACAAGTGCCTGGCAGGTTATGGATCCATATCCCATGCAAAGGTCCCTGGTCCTGAGGGGTGCACAGGCAGGTGGCAGCAGTGACCAGCTGTGCAGCATGGAGCCAGCTGCTCTTGCAAATGTGCCAACCAGTGGTGCGAAAGAGAAGCACCAAGGTAAAAGAGGGCAAGGTGGTAACAGTCTAATGCTGGAGGCAGCATCCTTATTCCCCAAACTGTCTTTTTGGCCCAGGACAGGTGCTTGGCTGACTGCAGCTAGCTGGGGGAATCCTGCATGGTTCCCTCTTGCCGGATCTCCTGTGCCTTCTGGTCAGGTTGCAGCTGCTGCAGAGACAAAGAGAAGGCTTTCTCCTCCTGTGTAGGGAAAGCTTATTTCTTCCTAGGAGCATAGCTAGTACGTGCTGGGAGGAGGATTCCCCAAACAGGCAGTCAGGAACAGCAGCTTGGGATGTTGAATGGGGAGCTGTAAATCAGCAAGCTGCTAATTAAGACCACAGGAGACTGGTGGTTACTAAAGACCTGTATTACTCTTTCCAGAGTTCTGTACCATTAACAAGACCCCCGAGACCTACTCCAAATACGTGACTCTCCAAGGACATCACCCCGTTTTGGGCATGTTCTCAGAGCTGAAGTTCCCTGTGCCCTGGGGACATGTGGCAGCCAAGGCCTGGGGACCCTCGGAGGGACACCCTGTGCTGTGTTTGCATGGCTGGTTGGACAATGCCAACACCTTTGACAAGCTCATTCCACTGCTTCCCAGAGGTAGGTCTGGCTCATCGGGATGGCTTGTGTTATGTGGCTGGGCTGCATATCATACTCTTTCCCTTTCAGGTTGTTATTATGTGGCAATGGATTTTTCTGGCCATGGTTTGTCGTCCCACCGACCTGCAGGCTGCCCCTACCATTTCCTAGATTATGTGACCGATGTGCGCCGCGTGGCAGCAGGTGGGTAGTTGAAGGAACCCTCGTGGGGGTGCTTCTGCAGGGGGTGCTGTATCGGTCCTGCTCTTTCCAACAAGCAAGCAGCATTTTCTGCCAGGCGAGGAATCAGTTCCCCCTGCTTCTCAGTTTGATGTTAGCCAGTGCTTTGTGACTGAATAAGCATCCCTCTTTCTCACTGTTTTGGGAAAGGAAGAAACTGTAAGCGTTAGGTGTTCCTGTAGTGTTTCTATACTAAAAAAGCAGTAGAGGTGAAGTGATGGATGTAACTAAATGGTTTTGCCAGACTGGCTTTTTGTAAGCAGTCAGTGATCGCTAACCAGCGTTAGGTGTAAGTTGGAAACTTCTGGTTCTCCCTGATGGCAGTTTGCTACTTGCTTTAGTATCATACAGAGAAATCTGGAAGTCAAAGTGTCTTTTACTCCTAGTAACTCCTGATGTAACTGTCTATCTGTATACTTGGCATGTGGGGTTTTACATCCCCCATTCAGTACACAAAAGAGCCTCTAGAAGCTCTCAGATGTTCCAGAGGGTAAACCCCATCTTTCAGTGAGGTATATTTCAGATGGGCAGGACTGCTAAAGCTGTATTTTCCTATAAGCCTCCCAGAGTGCCCTAAAAATGGACTGAAGAGCCTAATGGGCTAAATGGTGCAGAAAGCTTTCACTTGGAATCATACTTCCTTCAATGCAGCAGACCTGGCTCTGTGTCCTCACATGTCTTGCAGAATGCCCTGCAGCACGATGCTCTGTCAAGGTTTCTCTTTTCCACCAGATGCTACCCAGTCAGGCTCCTCTGCTTCTTGCCAGTCTCATGTCTGGCAGTGAATGGGACTTTGCTGGAGTTTGTTTGACATACAGAGAGAGCTTGAGAGCTGTATGACTTAACTACCATGGAAATGAGGTGGTGAATGCTCTTTTTCTTCAAAACCGGCCTACTTAGCTGCTTATTTCCTGGATTAAGAAGCAAATGTGGCAGTGCAAAAGCCCTCCTGAGAGAAAGGGCCCTCCTGAGAGAGAAGTGTCAGTGGAGAAGCAGCAAGATGTTGCTGCTCTGGTTTCTAATGTAGCACTATCTGTTTTTCTTTATTGCCATTTAGCCTTGCAGTGGAGACGGTTCACCCTGATGGGTCACAGTATGGGTAAGTGGCTCTAGTCCTTGTAAACTGTGAGATTAATAGAAATCAGTAGATAATTAACTTCCAAGACATGCTGCTAGGAGCTGGGTTGGAATATTTATTATATTATGCCAAGTATGAGGTTCCTGCTTGAGTGATTTAAAAATCTGTGCCCGTGTTTGAAATGCCTGTTTTCAAGACCCTGTAGTACAGACAGTGGTAACTCTTGCTGTGAGCATTGCCTCCACTCACAGGATGGAACAGTGATTGGCAAAGAGGGGTGGTCTATGCAGGAGAATTCACAGCAGGCCTTCCTGCCTGGTCCCCACAAAGCCTGGGAACAGACAGCCCATTTGGTGGGCTATAAAGCTGGCTGAGAGGAATTGGACTCCAGGATCCATCCATTTGAGCTTGGAGTGTGATTTGATTTTGCCACAATTTGGAGTTTGCTTCCTAGGGCTACTCTGGTCACAGCTAACAGGACCTGCACACCAAGGCATTTTAAACAGTAACTCCTCCTTGGCCTTTGGTGCCTGAGGGCAGTGGGAATGGCACAAGATGAGGAATACAGCAGGTCAACAGCCCTGGTCTCTGCCTGCATGTTGTGGGCCGGGAGAGTTCTCCTCTGTAATGGGGTTTTGGCCCATGTTACAATGCGCATTTTTATTTCTGAGGCAGCTCCTAGAGACAGCTTCCTTCTCTGTGGGGAAGGTGAATTTCTGTTACCAGGGGCTGTTCTGTGCATTACTGAGCACCCTTTTCTCCTTTGCAGGTGGGGCTGTGGCAGGAATGGTGAGTAAAGCATCATTTCTTCATGGGGTTGTGATTTCTGCAGCTGCAACAACAAATGGGAGAGGAATGAAGGGACAGACCTGGATCTCGGGGGAGGAGAGCCCCTTCCCTGACCCCTCTCCCATGCAGCAGGACAAAGACATCACTCAGCTTTTCATTATCTTATTGTTTCATCTCTCCTCAGTTCTGTTTCCTTTATCCTGAGATGGTGGACAAGCTGATCCTGCTGGAAAGTCTTGGCTTTCTTCTAGCTCCAGAGGTTAGAGCTCATGTGTCCTTCCCTTCACTTTTTAAAAATACAAGAATAGATTTTATTTTTCTTTCCCTCACTTGTTCAGAGAAAGCACTGATGTGACCACTTCCTGGCAGGTCACACAAGTCCTAGAGCTCTTCCTTTTGGCAGGCACTGATCTGCTCCTTCTTGCACCTACTGAAGTCTGTCCTTAGGGTGGCCCTTGGGGCACACTTGGTAGAGTTCCACATCCTGCAGTCCCTTAGCACTGAAATTTGCTTGTCTGTGCCAAGCCTTTGTACAAAGGAAACTGGAACCTCTGTCCAGGCAACTGCCAGCTGTGGTTATCTTTTTGCCAACAGCTTGTTGGGTGACCTGGGTACAAGTTTGGTGGATTTCTTTTTCTGCTCCTGGCAGTTCATAAAGCTACATTCCCAACTTGTCATCATTGCTACCAGATGCTGGAGCTTTCGCTGGCAGTAGTGGGACAGAAGCCCTAGGTCAGAGAGACAAAAAATGTCAAACGTTGGAGAGTTGTCCTCAACTCAGAAGTGGAGTAGGAAGGGTTAGAAAAGATGGCAAGGATAAAAAGTAAGTTAATTACAGCAGTATTGATGTTCCCTTTTTCCCAAAAATGGGCATTTTTAATAAGATACCCATAACTGGTACCAGTTCTGAGGGATGTTGAAGGGTGAAATTCCCTCTTCCACTCTCCAATAGGGGGTAAAATCATTCAGTAGAAAGGAGTTACTCCTCTTCCCTACCTCTCTGTGTTTCAGGACAATGAGGCATGGCTGAAATCAAAACGGAGGGTGATTGACAGACTACTGAGTCTGGAGGCAAAGCAGCAAACTCCCAAAGCACGGAGCCCCGAAGCAGCATTGCAGAGGTGGGCTCCCATCCATCCTCTTCATTTACTGCCTGCCCTTGACAGAGTTACAGCTGTGCAAAAATGAGAAAGGAAAACCATCCCTGCATTTCACCTTTCAAATCCTCTTCTGGAATCCCAGCAAGACCTTTTGCTTCTGCTGCCAGAAGCTGCTGCTTCTTCCTGCTCCTTTCTGAAGCAGCCTGAGAGCTCACTGTCACCTTGTCATACCATTTTTGCTTCACTTCCTCCCTTTTTCCAGCATCACAATCTCTCTGCCATGTCTCCCTCAGGCTTTTAGAAGCAAACAGCCATCTGACAGCAGAGGGTGGGGCAATCCTGCTGCAGCGAGGAGCAACTGAGACACCCGCTGGTAAGGGGCTGTGTGGTGCTGGGCCACTGCTGGGTGTGGGAAGGGACTGGTGCCAACAGCCATTGTCTTCTGCAGGGTACAGGGTGCCCTAGCTGCAGATTTACACAGCCTGAATGGGATCAATTAAGTCTGGAGGCAGAGTTCTCCATTCCCAGCAACTGGGTTTGGTGCTCAAATCTCAGAACAGCTAAAGAAAATAAATTTAAAAAAGGAGAAATCTGAATTAATCCTATTCCTCCTATCTCAAAAAAGTCTTGGGCAGACCGTAAAAGTGAGTTAAAACAGAACAAGTCCTGCTGCTATGAAACATGAAAACCTTCTGTTTTTTCCTTCCAGGGCTGGTGTATAACAGAGACATGAGAGCCCGTACGGTGAGCACTGCTCTTCTGACATGCCCCCTGCTACTTTGGAGCCCTGAGCTTACAGAACACACAAATAGAGGATGCCTGCTCACTGAGCAGGGCCCTGCCTCCACCCAGCCACTTACTTTCTGCTTCCCCAATTCCCACATCCTTTAAATGCTGCTTTTAAAAGAGCCTGCACTTGATTACTGATTCAGCTTACAGAGTCACTGGAAAATGTTACCGTTGTTTTTTTAGAAGTTCCTCTGCCCCAGGGCCTCCTGGCCACATTTTTCTGCTGTTATAACTCTTCAGGCAGCAGATGGATGGAGGCTTTCTGTCAGCTTCTTTGTCAGGTGACCTGAATAAGAAGGGGAGTGGAGCAAAGTCCTTAGGTTTGGTATTTTGATAGTTTTGTGCCACTTTTGAGCAATTAGGGCCTCATCTACCTGTGCTACTGCCAGGATGTGGAAGCCAGGGTAAGGTACTCTCTCCTATTTAGTAAAAGGATTTTTAAAGCTTTTCTCTATGAGATCATTCCCATATGTGCTGCAGCCCAGCAGGCAATGTTGTTGGCAGCCCTGAAACACATCTGGACAGAAGGAGCCTTTGCAGAGCCAGCTACTCCTGCGTTCAGCCTGGACGCTTGTCATGTCCCAGCATGGAAGCTTCAGGGCCAGAGTTACTTCTACCTTCAGAGCCACTTGTGCAGGAGGGCTTGGGGACACCTTCTGCCCCAGCTGCTGTCCCTGACCTTTGACACTTTTCCTCTCTTTGCACCTGCAGCAGAGTCGAGAGTTTCTCACAGTGGAGCAGTGTGTGAAGCTCCTGCAGAAGATCCAGGACCGTGTTCTCATCATTGTGTGAGTGAGGCACAAACCATACCAACCTTTGCTGTCTCCCTCAGTGGAAGGAATGAAGGCTAGGAAGGAGTCCTCCACTACCCCTTCCTCTATACCAGTCATCCAGACTTTTGGCCAGCTGGTGTAACAGTACAGCTTCACATGTGAAAAGTATTTCCCAGTTCCCCACCACTGCCCTGGGTTAGGCAGGCTCCTGGAGAAGGCAGAGAGCAACTGGAACATCCTCCCAGCCTGGCACTCCACTTTTAGGCTGGGACTCCCTGGTGCAAGGCTGACTGAGGAAACGTTAGTTCTGCCACATCTTCCCCATGCTCTTGTGGCTTCACAATCAATCCCACCTCACAACTTTCCATTCCTTGGCACTACAGCAGGGGCCATCCTGGCAAGTACATGACCCTCCGCAGCGCCACACCTACTTGCTATCCTCCTGACCTGAGTCTACCCCAGTCAGCAAACCCAGCCTGCCCCTTCTCCAGGCCCCAAAACCTCTTGCCTGAGCAAACCGGTGAAACTACAGCAGCCTCCATCTCCTCCAGCTGCTCCTGAAGCCCCTGGTCTGACTGAACTCCTGCAAGCTCTCTCCTGTGGCACCTGGGGCAAGCAGCTCTGGGGACGTGGCCAGTGGCTTGCACAGAGTCCCACAAGCTGTTAAGCTGTCTGGGTGCACAGTTCTGCGAGTTGTTCTCTGCCTCTTCCCATCTCCTTGGAGGGCAAGGTGTGCAGGGCTCTGGCTACCTTGGCTGGTGGGTGCTGTTACAAGATTGTCTAGAAAACGAGGAAGTGCTAGCAGTTGAGAAGAGGTGCAGTTTTGGCTTCCCTGATCTGTTTTAGTATCATAAGAGGTTCAGGTTATTCCTGCTTGTCCAGAAACGTAACATTGTGCTGAGGTCAAGTCCTCTGGGCCATAGAAATGCTGTTGAGCCTGGGATGTCCCCTTGTCCCATCACTAGCACAGCAGGAGATAGCATGATCTTAGCTCTGCAGGAGATCTAATGCTGACTTCTCTAGGGCAACTGCCCTGGTACCTCCCTCTCTGAGCAGGGTACAACCTGGTTAAATAAGCAGCAAAGAGAGGAAGAAGGAACTGAGGGGAGATGTGGAAACTCTAAGGAAGGAAAAAGTTAAGAGCAAAAGGCAGAACAGGCAGAGAAGGATGCTCTCAGAGCAGTTGCAGAGCCAGCCCTGGGAGGACAATATTTAGCCAGTCTCCACTCTGATAGCACTAGGCAGTCACCCAAGGTTTTACACAGATACTTTGACAGAAAATAGCTGCTTAGCCAGTCTTGCACTCTGACTACCACGTATGACCCTGTCACCTGCTGTTTATGAGCAGCTTCAAAAGAACAGTTGGGTCTGTCACCTTACTGTCTTGGGGACACTGATTCTGCCCAGGACAGCCACAAAGACAAATGGAGGCACACTAGGTGCTGTACTGAGCCTCACTGTTGTTTTTCAGATCACAAGATGGACTCTTGGTACCGCACAACCTACCCAGCAGAAATCACTTTGTGAAAGCCCTGCAGGAAGCATTTGAGTCTACCCTCAAAGAGGTGAGAGTAAACTTCATCCTTGCATCTTGATTTGCCACCAACCTGGGAGCAGCAGCTGGGAAGCAGCTGACCTTGGTGGACACCCTCCACTAGGTGATTTGTCCTGAACAGCACAATTGTCACATGGGGTGGGGGGTTGGAGCAGGGGGAGGAAGTCAACTTTGTCCCTGCTGCCAAAGTCCCAAGTTAGTACTGCCCTCTGGACCCAGCTCTTCTCTGGTCCTCCCATCTCTGTCTTGCCTCACTTGTCCTGTCCCTTCCCACAAGTGTCACACAGCAAGCAGTGGGTGCTTGAGGGAACACTTTCTTAGTCCGCATCTTCTCGTATCCTTTCCCTCCAGCACATCCAGCTAGCAGAAGTGCCTGGGAGTCATTTTGTGCACCTGAATGAGCCCGAGGTGGTATCTGGGATCATCAGCAACTTCCTGACACCACAGAACACCAGGGCCAGACTCTAGGAAGCCATCACAGCTGCAGCAGTCCAGGAGAACTGGGAGCTAACAAGCAAGCTCCAGAATTGTCACCATTCCTACCTCACATCCAACATCAGATCATGATCATCTTTCCTATGCTTAGCTCACTGCAGGGTAGAAGCAGGTCTGTCAGGGATTCTCTGAAAGAGAGCTGAGCAAAGTATCTCATTTGCCAAACGGAGAGGGAATCCTTGCTCTACTTCCAGCTCTGGGAGTACAGGGATAGAGGCCCAGAGTGGCCTTCTCCTTGGCTTACTCCGAACTTGCACCCTGAAACGGAGCAGAACGCAGGCAGAGGCATTCTCTATGACAGCAGCAGCAGCACCACCAGCTTTGGCACTGCAAGAGAGATGGCTCATCTTGCTTTCTCCCTGAGGATGGTGCAGACAGGCTGCTCCCAGGATTTAACCTGCTGAAAAACAAGGGAAGTGTACTGCTTCTCTGCTTACTTCCATAGATGCCTGAGTTCACAGGGCCTCAGTGTCTCTGTTCCACTGTGAGAGCTACTGGTTTTTTTAAGAATCAGCTTAAATAAGAGCTCACCTGTACAGAGAAGGCCATTTTAACGAACGCTAGAGAATGTCCCTAATCCTCTAGCTGAAGCAGCTGAGAGAACTACAAATTATGGAAAAGTTGGCAGAGACGATTTCTGTCCCAAATAAAGATTAATGTTCTAATGTTAAGTCTGTCTTCTTGACTCTATAGGAGAATAAACCTCCTTTCTCTTTCAGGTTGCTCACCCAAGCAGCTAAAATGCATCTTGGGAGGCAGCAATTTTTACACACTGTCTGCCTTAGGTAGGCCGTATTAAGGATCTGCCTCCTAGTTAAATTAATGCAAAAAGCCCACTGAAGCAGGCAGGCTCATCATCTCTGTATCTGCAGTCGCTTTTTTAGGACAGGGTAAATCCATTTTATCTCAGCTCTCTGGAATTTACCACCGCTTCCACCTTACATTCATCGTCACACCTCTAGCAAGGCTGCAGGTAGTAAAATAAATGTGTAAAAGCCTGGGGCTGGGTCAGTTACTTCAATCCCAGA
The DNA here is from genome assembly GCA_013398275.1 of Promerops cafer. NCBI lineage: Eukaryota > Metazoa > Chordata > Aves > Passeriformes > Nectariniidae > Promerops > Promerops cafer. The sequence continues at coordinate 255,315 of VZSE01014770.1, read as the reverse complement.
CCTACCACTATTCCCAAGCTGCACAAATGCTACAGGAGCAGTACGAAAGCATTGCCCCACACCTAAACATGCCTGCTACCATCCTTACCTGCCTTCTGTGGGCTGGGGACAGGTTAAGTGGAAACAGGGTGGAGAGAGTGTGGCTTGTCCTTCCAAACTAGACTGCTCAAAGTGGCATTTGTTCCTTCAACAGTGCTGGGTATCAGGAATTTCCCATGGCCTAGACATGGCTGCAGAGCTCCATGCGCATCTGGATGACTGGGCACCGCAACACTTGGCCAGGGAGGGAATCACCAAGAGAAGGGGTAGGGCTCTATACCAAACCACTGATCTTTCCTTGTGACAGCAGGTTGCAGTTAGGTTTTTCCTAAAGTCACTTCCCTCCTCGTTCCTTCAATAAAATGCGCAAAGGACACCAGTTACAAGCCGTGATTTTTACCACCATCCCAGCACACAAGAAGCTGTTTCCTATAGGAGACCCGGGTGGGGGAGATAGAAGCATTCCTATGTTCTGAAAACAGTAGCAGCAGTTTATTTACAGTTCTTCAGCCATTCCCTGCCCCTGCAGAGGCTGCACTAGGTCAATCCCAGTTCTCATCAAGCTTTACCAGGTGTGTTTTTGGGTGGCAGGGAGATACAGGTTGTCACAGGATGTGCCTCAGCCCCTTGACTTGAGCACCCTGAGAAGTGGTGCCATGGGGCTGAATGACAGAAGAGCAGGAGGATACTGGTGCAAGTAAAGGGAACTCTCCTCCAGCAGCATTTGCTGGGATCTCCCATTTCAGATCCAAGGGTAGAAGCAACCCAAAGCTGCCTCAATTCCTCAAAATCCTTTGGCAAATGGAGTCAGTAGGCATCTCTCCTACCCTCTCCAGCACAGGCACCTGAGGAGCAGCTCAGGACAACCTAGTATGGCCGAAACTTGCGCTGGGCTCGCATCAGTGCGATCCTCTGCTTGTCCTCCTCAAATTTCTTCCTCAACTGGGCAATGTCTAAAACACAGAGAAAGAGAAAGAACAGATCACACAAGAGCAGCAGATCTCCCTCTCCTGGGAGCTTCACTTCCACACACCAGAGCAGCCCAGTCCCAACAGCCACAAACACACACTTCCCAGAGTGGGTCCTTTTATACCTTGGCTGACTGCCAAGCTGGGGCTCCAGCCGCTCATCTCCGGCGGTGCTGCAGCTCCCTCTTGGGGAGGAATCGGCTAGTTTCCCCCTTCATTCACTGCCTTTGTGCAGACTGAATAAGCACCTCTTGAAAAACCACAACCTACACACCCTCCCACAAAATATTCCAGCAGCCCTTCCTAGAACAGGTGGTGGCAAGAGGCCATTCAGATCCAGCCAGCCAGTTGCTTACTGGCAGTGGGATGTAGCCTCCCCTGAAGGCAGAAGGATGCTCTTCAGGCCACAGTGTGAGAGACAAGAGACACAGGCAGGGGTAGGAGGAGACTTGCACACTCACGCTCTCTCTTGGTCTCGCGATGCTGCCAGGCATAGAAGTTGAGCAGCTCTTTGCGGGCCCTCTTCTGTTTCTCCTTCTCCAGCACGCGCAGGTTGGCAGCCTCTGTCCGGGGCAGGCCAGGCTTCCGGCCCTTCCGGGTCACCTTCACCCAGCCCTCCTCATCTGGAACACCCTCCTCCTTGGCTGCTTTGGCTTCTTCCTGTAAAGACAGGAGGGTGAGGCAGCCCAGTGCAGATGCACAGCCTAATGCACAGCTCCCTACAGCCCTCCCTTAAACACAGGCAAAGTTACAGCTCCTGCTTCCACCCAAGATTTAAAGGAAGGCATGGGATCAGGGCTGCAGGCATTCAACTCTCAGTCACAACATCGCATGTCAGCCACAAACCAATTTATTTGTGGATATCTATTGTAAGCCCTAGGGGGTCAGGTGTTGCAGCCCAAGCCGGGCTCTGACTGCCCACCAGCAACTGGGAGTAAAAAACCTCTGCCAAACAGAGGGACTCCCAGCTCTTTCCACTATGGCTGGAGCACTGAGAAATCTCTCTTCTTTCCCTCTGCCCCAAGAAAACCGCTTAGCTGGGTTCCCTCCCCAGCCTGGCCTCACCTCTGCCATCTTTTTATCATAGTCATCCATGTAGGCATCCACCTCAGCCTTCAGCTCCTTTGGATCCACGATGGAGGCCTCATAGCTGGCGATCCACTCTGAGACAGACAGGGCACAAGTCAGCAGTAGCTGCTGTTAGAAGCAGGCTAGTGTGGTGCTTTTGGGTAGCTCTAGAGTGAACTCCAGCATGGGGGAAGGACACACTGTTCCCATTTGTGTTCAGCTTCCCCCCTGCCACAGCTCAAACCGACTTGGCTGCGAGCACAACCAATATGCGATGGGAAGAGTTTGCAACTTGCCCAGGCAGAAGTGAGCTAGCCTTAAGCCTAAGGGGCACAACAGTCAGGGCTGTGCTTCTGTCAAGCAGTTATATGTGAAGTGCTGTCAACTTGACAGAGATCTGGGGCCTGTTGCATGAGTCTGGTCTCCATTTTGAGGACAAGATGCAGACAGTATCTCTGAACCGATGCAATACTGAAAAAATGTCAGGAAAAAGGACCCTTCCAAGTGTCCCCACTCTCCCATAGGGTCACTGGACCAGACTTCAACACCTCATTCAATAAGACTGCCACCCTGTGAATAATAAAAGCACACAAAACACTGAACATCTCCCATCTTAGAACAAAGTTCAGCAAACAATGAATAGAGTTGTTCCCCAGCATTAGCCCGTAGAAAGATAGCTAAAGCTGACATACTGCTAATGCCGGTTTTCACAGGGTGGCTCTCTGTTGATATTAGCAAAGGACCTTCCTGTGATAGAGCCTTGGCTGCCTGGACAGCTGCTGGTTTCCTGAACACCACGTATGCTACTTGAAATCCCTAAAAGAAAAAAAACACCCAGGTGAGTCAGATGTGTCAGAGAAATTGGTGATGAAGCAAAAAACTGCAGTACAAATAACTTAAAAAAATAAAATGAAGATCAAACCACAAGTGGCAGTAGGATAGCAAAAAAAGACAGTGTAAACTTAAGTAAGTAATCATGTCATCCAATGCTCCATATGGTTTCCTGTGCCTCATGTTCTGAAGACAACCATTCAATACTTGCCATCTTTTCCCACTAAAGCATCAGTATTCCTCTACCCTGCCCAAGCTTTACCTTCAGAGTTTTGTGGTCGAAGAATTTGGACGTCAGTTTATCTTTTTTCTCTCGTGGCCCCGGCTTGTCACAGATGTCCACAGACTGCACATGCCCGCAGCGAGAGAACAGCCTAGACAAAGAATCCTTAACACGGAGAGTAAGAAAACACGCGGTACAGTAAAGCAGGAGCGATGCCTGCTTCGAGCATCCTGCAGAGCTCTCCGGGCGGCTCCCCGGCCCCAGCCCGGCCCTCCGCCCGCAGCAGCCCCGAGGCACGCCGGCTCCCGGGCGCCCAAGGCCCTGCCCTCGGCCCCCAGCAGCCCCCACTCACCGGGCCGCAGTACGGGGGCACGTTGAGGACGAAGAGCGTGCGGCGAGGCGGGTGCGCGGTGTCGGCCCCTTCCCGCACCTGGTGCTCCTTCACCAACAGGCAGTGGGGCGAGCGCTGCCGCTCCGCGAACTTCACCGCCAGAGCTGCGAGGGACGCACAGCTCTGAGACGCCGCTGCCGCCCCGGCCCCCTTCCCCGCGCTGCCCCTCAGCCGCGTACCCCTCCGGTCCCGGTCCCGGCCCCGCTCCCGGTGCCCCGCGCTGCCCCTCACCCGTGTATCCCGCCGGCGCCGCTCCCACCGCACGCCCCGTGGCGGCCGCCATCTTCTCCACGCGCGGTGGCGCGGGGGCCGCCGGGAGTTGTAGTTCCCCAGGGGCGGCGCGGCCCTGATAATGGCGGCGGCGGGTGGACTTGCCGCAGTCCGGGGTTGAGTCTATGTTTTTGTAAAAACAGTGTAAAACTCAGGACTGTCCTTAATCTGAGAGAGGCAAGTAAATCTTAAAGAGATATAGAAACATTCAAAGGCAATTGTTTTTAAAGACTTTTGTTAATTAAAAAAAACTCAAAAAACCTTCACAAGATGAATTTGTAATGGAAGACAGACCCATTTCAAAAATACTGAGGCAAAACTAACGTAGGAGATGACAAAATATGGTATGATATGGACAGTTGATCCAACCAAATATCAAGTTAATAAACATTATCGGAAGGTACATGCAAAAGCCATGAAAATATACCAAACTTGCACATTGTGGCATCACTTCAGAAGTCCTCACATTTTTGAAATAAAAGAAAGAACCCCAAAACAAAGAAAAGAAACATCCTTACAAATTACCTACCACCTCTCCTGGCCAGCCATTTAATTTAATGTCTAAATTAATGCACATTAATTCACAGTGCAGGCAATTAATATTTCATATGCAAGTTCATAATTTCTACCAGCCCAGAAAGAAAAAAAAAAACCCAACGAAAATATAACCACGTTGCATGAGGATAAATATAGACAGAAGGTGGTAGGTGCGAAGTCATGATTAGCATGACAATTGCAGGGCATCCAGGAGAAATTGCAGAGCTAAGGTGAACTACCTGAAAAGGACTGGGAATCACCTGCTAAGAACTGGGAATAAACAGTTACTCTTGTTTCAGCGCCCAACAGAAGAAGCCATGCAATGGTGCCTTAAAGAGCTGACCAAGACCAGAACACCAATGTACCCCAAGACATTGCTGTAAGACAAGCCATGGAGTGGTGTTTGGACAACCACTTAATTCACCAATTTGTAAAAAATAAGAATATGCTGCCATAGATCACAGAGCTACGGAACAGAGCAGACAGCAGTTCTTCCAAAGAAGTATGTCAATGCCATCATAATCTCTCTCTTCATTATGTTCAGAAACATAATGCAGAGTTTAACAGTAAGTTAAAATGCATCTTGCTATTTGGCTTTTCAAAAGGACATGAATCTATTAATCTAAAAAATCCTTGAGTCTCCCCATTCTTTCAGAAGAGGCAAGAGATGCACTACCAATACACGTCTTCACGCTTACACAGCCTTCTATCTAGCTGGTAATGAAAGTATCCCACTTCACCTAGAACAGGTACCCTGATTTCAGAGCTGTTTTTGTTATAAAATTACTTTTTTCAATGACTAGGCTGTAAGTAAGAAAGGCTGCTTTTTTTTCTGTAAAAAGAGAATTGAAATTACACGGACGCAAATGGCTACAATTTAGTAGCAAGAGTCAGCTGCTAATTTCTATGATCCAGACTAAAAGGTGGATAAGTAACAGTTCTCTCACCCATAAGCTCCTCTTGCTCTTCATCACAATATCAGTTTTGAAATTTCTATGTTCACCTAGAAAGCACAATTGACTCAATATTGGAACACCACCACTTATCTTCAGTTGCTTCACAGCATCTAAAAAGGCTTAGAATCCACTCTCTGTATAACAAACGTTTATTCAGAAACAGGTAATACATTATCTTCTCCAACCCCTAGTGTTTCCTCCCCCTCCCCTTTTTTTTATTAAAACACAGGTATTTGGTGGTCAATCTAAAAAAGGAGAACAATAGCTGTCTTAGGTCCCCTCCCCTACAAACATCTGCTGTTCACGTGAAGCACCCTACCAACCATGGTGCCACTGGCCTTCGAACCAAAGAGAGTACTCCAGAAAAACAAATCCTGCCAAGTCCTTATTATTTCCATGGCTAAAAGGGATACAGTGAGATAGAGGAATGGTCTGCACAAGCTAGATAGAAGAAAGAGTTCATACAGAACAAGAAAGCAAAAGAAACATGGGGTTGTCCAAGAAATGGAATCTGAATTTACAGGAACTACTCAGCAGAGCTGAACAGAATGGATTATGTTAGTCTCCCAGCTAGTAGGATCAAGTTCAAACCCCAAACAGATTCTGGAAGTTGCTCTCAGCTTTCCCCTCTTCCAGGACAGTTTGAACAAACACAAACGAGTGGAGGTACTGGGACTTTGAACATCCAAGGCGCCAAAGCAGTACAAACACTGGGAAGTACTGAAGTGCCACCTAGTGGCCTGTCACACACACTCGCTGGCCCACGCCACGTCCTCGCCGCCCTGCACGGGACTTGACACTCCTCTCCCGTGTTCCTTACTCAGCGCTAACTGCCCTCTGCTCCTAAACCTCTCCCTGAAGCCACACGCTGCAGCAATCATCCTCCAAATCCAGGCATGCCAGCGCCATAACCGCACAGCAGCCAAACAATGCCCAAACAGCATCTCAAAGAAACGAGTTCTCAGATACAAGACTGTGTGTGTATTAGGATCTGAAAAGAGTCCCAGGTCCTTCTTTTTTATAGGAGACTGGCTGAGTTAGAAGGCAAGAAAGAAACTCATGTCCATGCATCAGCAGGACGAGGCAATATAGTCTAATGGGAGTCAAACAGCTGGCTTTCTTCTAGCTCTGAATACAACTGGTTCTTAATTTTTCAGTCCAGAAAGAGGAGAGCAACTGAGCCTGACCCTCCAGAGCAAATATATTCACTGTACAAATGCCAGCACAACCCTCCAGCACTAGCAGAGTTGAAACAGCCCTGCCCATAGCACAGTGGCTGGTGCACTTGTGCATACGCCCTTTCTGCCTGATGTCTCTGCTGGCACACACCGCGGGCAGCTCAGCTTTTCCCGCTTCTTCTCAGTGTCCCAGCTGCTGAGCAGGAAAGCGTCCAACAGCCAGAAGGAAGAGCTATGCCACCAAATGCATACAGGTCCTTTCTGGACAGAGTGCAACCTGCCTTTGTACCCAGCACAGCACCTTCAGAAACAACGTGGTGCTCTTGCCTGTGGACAACCAAGGGGATGCACCCTTTAGTTAAATGTCAGTCAGAAGAAAACAGAAGGAGATCACCACTCCTTCCCTCGAAGTCTATGTGCACTTTTAATGGCCACTGGGGGCTTTGGAATAAAGGATGGAGTTACATGGTATATGCTTGGTAATACATTACTGGCAGAAGGGGAAGGTTATTCTCTTGGGAAGAAAAATCATGGAAGAAAACTCCAACTATGAAAACAGAAAGTACACACACAAGAGGAAACACTATTGTACAGTAAGGTAGCGATCATAGAAAACAAAAAATTTCAGGACAGGCAAATGCAAATAACATCTGCACTCCTGCACTTTTCCTCATCCCCCAGCTTATATGAGTTTTCCAGTCCACTGCTTGCTCCCCCCCTCTCAGAGTTTAATTTTGAATTCTGTGGGCTGAACAGAGGCAGAGACCCCCGAGGATTTGAAGAGTGCCTTCAAGATAGTTTCAGGGTCCACTTCAGCTGCGGGATTTGAGGAGGCGCTTGCACTTGACCGGCGTGGTTCCCCTTCCTTCTTCACTGAAGGGGTATCGCTCAATCGGCTGGAGGATTAAAACAAATTTTAAAAAGGCAGTAGTTAACCTCTCTTTATGATAAATAAATTTCAACACTGTGTCTGCATTTACTGTTATCAGTGTTTCCCCCTTATCAATATCAGAGATAAAGGTTTTAAATATGCTTTTCTCACAAGAAAACATCCTCATCTCAGATTATTTTTCAGCCTCAGGGCTGAGAACACTATGTAGTCAAGCTACATTGCACTCCACTCAACATATTATGCCACAGAAGGGGAGAGAAAGAAAATTCATGGGACAACAATTCTCAAAACAGAACCTGCAAAAGCATTTGGACCTTTTCCCCACTGAAGGACACTTACAGCAATATAGGCTGGTCTGAAGTGATGACATTCCCATTCATATGAAGATTGCATTTCATTGGTTGACCTAAATAAAAACAAAATACAACATTCATTCTATCAGAATTGGGGTAAGGCAAGATCCTTTAAACATCACACAACAGTGCAAGCAATAGAGTTCGGCGTGCTTGGGAAACATGAGAAAGAACAGCTGATAAATCTTTTGTTGCAGAATCAGAGCAACAGAAGAGCCACTGAAACAGTACTATATGAAGGATCATACTAATTAACAAGTTACACTGAAGTATGAAGCCCTTAGCAGGGACACAAGAGGATCTCCCATTCTTAGCTGTCTGCTCCTCATCTGACATCCATAACATGTCACTCATCTAAAGAAAGAAAAAGCACCTATTTCCAGCTAAAAATTAACAGTTCAACAATAATTTCAGTTTAACATGGTTAAAAAATAAAATTGCATTATTCAAAGTTTATGGAGAATGTGATACTAGCTATTTTACAAGTCCAATTCAAAACGTCTCTGAATACACTCTGAAACTATTGCAAATACTAGTTTCACTTGTACTTTGCAAGTAGCTCTGTAAGCAGGTAAAGCCTTCCTACGGACTTTCCAGCTCTTGGTACCAAACTGGAAACACAAGAAATTTCATCTGAAAGTTAGACCAGGAGACTCATCAGGACCCTGCCTCCAGCTCTGAACCTTCTTTTTTTAGGAAAATGTGGGTGGGTTTTTTTATTGCATTTAAATAAACTGTGCACATATCCAGCTAGTTACACAGCAATTATTATCTTATCTAGCTCTTGAACTCATTTTCTGGTATTTCTCTCTTGCTAGCATATTACCATCTCAGACACTTTTAAACCTTCCACTCAGGTGGAAAAGTCATTCTTGATTTATCTATCCTACATGCAACTCTAGCATCAAACTTACCATCTAAGCACCTGTTGTTGTATTTCTTATATGCTGTGATAGCATCTTCTTTCTTCACAAATACTACCTCAGCCACTCCAGGGTGCACCAGCCGGGCTCGCTTCAGAGCGCCACACACACAGAATAACTCCTGAGGGCAGAGAGGCAGTGGTGACCATGGTCACATCAAAGGCACTGCATGAGAAGGGTTTACCTGCCTCATCACACCACCCATCCTGCTTACACTTGCTGGACACTTGTCTTACTGTGATTGTTATGGTATAAGTACTTGGCACTAGCAATAGAGAAGGGAAGTTCAGGGCCAGTACCCAGTAATGTTTTTCACACAGGAAGACAAGATTCATTCTCAGCCTGGTGAGGACAGAAGCCCCTAGATAATTTGGATGGGGGCATAAGTTTGGGTAGAAGAAAAATTTGGCATAAATTCTTCTAAGTGATGCCAGGTATCTCAAAATACTCTGTGGGATTTTGTCCCACGTTCTTAAGCACACACTTTAAAAAAAAAAAGTAAATAAACCCCAAACAATCAGGAACCCTTGAAGTTTTTGCACAGACAGTAAACCCACATCACACCCCTCTTCACTGCATTCACCATAGATCAAGTGATTTATCAAAAGAGGTAGGACATGGAAAAGAAGCATCACTCATGCACAGTCTGGCAATAAGCAACACTCACAACAATATCTTCTTCTGTGACTCGAGGATGCAGATTATTTACGGTCATCTTTGTGCCTTCCAAAGGACTGAATGCCAGCTGCCAACACAAACAAATGCATCGTATGGAAAAGGTCAGAAATATGGCACACAATACAGCACAGCAGAGAAAGCCATAAAAAGTCACTAAGGGTATGTCTGCGAATGTCTGTACACATACACAAAGGAGAGAGCTACAGCTAATAATGGGGAATATCCATGTTTACTAAAGCCCAGCTCATCTGATGGCAAAAAGGAGCTCCTTTTCCATGCTAGTTTTTCTCTGAAGTAACTTTTCACTCATATTCCCAAGAATAACGTTAACTTAATCTGCATACACAGTACTCTGGTCACACCCACACTTTTAATAGCCTGTCTCTGTTGTACTCTATACCAGCCAGCAAACCCCAAAATATAGCTCCAGCCTCTCAAAAGCATGCTGAACTCAACACACCTAGGAACACCTGGTGGGCTACTTGTACCCAACATCAGGCAGTTTGGGAAAACAACTCCAGGCAGGCTGCCTACAAATTGGGAGGTCTCATGTGTACGTGAGAATGTGTGCATTTGGAAGAACTCTTTTTTCTCCTTGGTAGCTGGAGTGGACATACAACATATCGAAGAGTGTTACAACACTACTCCTTGGCACATGAAAGCCACCAAGGAGTGTCCAAACAACAACTGCCACCTCCCTACAATATGGATTCCTCCAGGATCATGTGCAGGGAAAGCATGTTTAGACAAGTTTCAAATTCTTGGGACATGGACTGCAGTTATCAGAATAACCTTGATGATGACCCAGAACTAATGGTGAAAGGCAGGCAGAAATGAGCTGCTCACATGTCCAATGAACAGCAAGTTTCAGATGTTTCAGAGACTTCTATAAAGAGCATTTTCCCCTTCCCTGAGCTTACCTCAACAGGTGCTGGCTCTTTTGGAGGCACTTCCTTTGTCACTAAGGTCCGGGACATGTTTGTCAAGGCCTTTGTCCGCACAGGAGGGGGAGTTGCAGGTGGAGCTGTGTATGTATCATTCTGGACCACTTTAGTCAGGGGAACAGTCTTGGACAGAGAGAATTTATTGCTGCTCAGACCAGTCTACGGGAAGAAAAAAGAAAGTATCTCAGAGCTGCAGCCTACAAAAGCCATCATTTTTCTTCAAGCACCACCACCAGAGTATTACTAGTATGCACTAAGAACTGCATGTCCTTCCCAGTGTCAAAACCACTACATGCTGGAGACTTTCAAAAGGATCAGAGAAAAAAAATCAGCCTTATCCAGAAAGAGCACTTCCCTCAATAAGTACTTTTTGGTTTCATACTTTCCATAAATGAACTTTAACAATGTGATCTGAATTTGAAAAGCTCCTTTTATCTGCAGATTTTCAAGTACTTTACAAAGTGTTCACAGAGATTGCTCATTAACAGTAAGATTGAGAAGCCTCAGAACAAAAAAGCAGTAATTCCTCAGAATAACCAAGCTGGGGCACACAAAGACATGGAACTAGGTTGAAATACCTGAGTTTAAAGCCAGACTAAAACTTGTGCTTGGAAGCTGCTGTGAACACTGGAAAGAACAAATTTACTCCTGAAAAAAAACCCTCATAAGATTATGTGAGAATCACAAATAGCCAGAAGCTCTATTCTGAATACCCATATGAGGAAATAAATTCCTGGGGTAATCACTGTACTACAGTGCCTGTGTGATGGTAACACTACATGAATTTGCTTTTCCAAAACCAGAGAATAACTTAGCCCAAACCTGAGCCCAACTCCCATGTGTGAAATAGGGCTAACTTCGAAGACACATTAGGTTGGCAAGGGCCTTATCCAGCTAAGCACTGAATATTCAAGAATGACGACTGCAGAACCTCTCTGGGTCCCTGTGCCAGCTGCTGATCAATACCGTGAGAATTTCACCAACTAGAATTTCTTTTGCTGCAGCACATTTATTGGTTTGTCTTCTTCATGGTCACTCCTGAAAATGACCTGGGTTTTGCCTTTTCCAAGCAGTCCTGTCCACTCTTTGCCTTTTCCAGGCAGTGAGAATGGACAGATCTCACTACAGCCTTCTTAGCCTTGGCACACTGCTCTCTCACCCTCTCCTCATGCATAATATGGTGCAGCCCTCTGACCACCCTGTTTACAGGTTCCAGTCATGTCTTTCTTGTATTGCAGAGCCCCAAGATACACACAGAATTCTGGATGCATTCTCAAAACATCAAACAGGAATAATTACCTTCCTTGATTAATTATCTACAGTTGGCCTTTGTTGCTGGAAGGATGCACTACTCACTCATTCTTAGCAGATCACACAGTAGGACCCCCAGGCTCCTTCCCACAAAGCTGCTGCTGCTTTCTAGCCAGCCAGCCAGTTATCAGTGTAAGCTGCAGAGGGCCATCCCATGCCAAAAGCAGGACCTTACATTTGTACTGAAATTCCATCTTCTCCAGAGCAACAGTCCTCCCCAGCAAGATGCCTACTAAGATTTTTGCACAGCAAGAGACTTCTTGCTTTGATGCCCAGTCTCCAGAAGCAGCAGAAAGCTTCTCTTGCTGGTTTACTCAAACAGTAACAAGACAGCTTCAATGCACTTCCTCAACAAAACAAAAGTCAAGAGCCAGGATGCACCAACCTGCCAGCAGGGCAGAAAGCACACATTCTGGCTGCTAAGAGCCCATATAACCAGTTACCCTAAAAGAACTCTGTTCCAAAAACTACAGTAGAAGCACTGGCACCAAGGAAGGGTGGGGTGAAGAGCAAATATTTGAGGAGAAAACATAATTTACAGACTTTAAAAGAACTGCCTGATAGGTAAGTCCTGTAAAGATACAGCCTCTGTGTCCATGCAATGTGAGCATGGCATGGTGGGGACTGTTCAGATAACCCCTTACCATGTTGTGCAGGAAACTGTTTGTGGTGGTGATTTTCATCTGTTTGCTAGGAAGGGGAGAGACACTTTCATCATCATCTTCCGTGTCATACAGACCCTGAAGTGAAGAAGGTAATAGTTACATGCAGGTAGATTTCACTGAGACATTTCAAAAATAGTTAGTTTTCTCCTGCCTTCAACCATCTTCAGCTAACGAACACAATTACACTGGATTTTAGTTTCAGGTATACAAGTCCATGTCAAAACATCAGTATAAAAACTATTGGACTTTCTTTCCAAAAAGACCACAGTAAAACTGTTTCCCTAGATATACTGAAATCACATACAGATTCCTCTACTCCTGGACCTCACTAGGACTGTTGAAATTACATTAATGGAATAAAGCCTCAGTGTCTTACTTTTTAGCACCCTCCTACCTTTACAGTTGAAGTCTGTGCATGTGATTTTTAAATTAGTTTGGGGATGTGTGGTGGGGTGTTTTTTGTTTAGGGTGTTGTTGTTGTTGTTTTAATTAAACAAATGCCTGCTGAATACACCTAAACTGAACATTCCTTTTGAATAGCCTGCTTTCCTTAGCACAGAACATATCCATCTGGCCCTAGAAGACACTGCACTAAGAGCTTTACTGAATGAGTAATTAATTTTCCAGTTCAACTTAACACTCACAGCCTTGCCTTGGCAAAATACTGAGGTGAACTCCTACACAAGCATTTTCTTCATTGACTCTAAATAACGTTAAGAAAAAGTCTAGACACATACAGCAGTGCCCAGAACATAAGAAATCACAACTGCAGACAGCTTCCCATTAATTTAGTAAAAAGGTAAAGAAAAATGGAGAGATTAGCAATGAGAGCTTGCAAAATCAATGGGTTGTCATAGTCAGCAAGATTCTGGTATACAAACAGGGAAGTTGTTCCAGTCACAGAAATGCTATGAAGGAAAAAAAAACAAAAATGGACAGAGAACAGAGGAGAATTGTGCAGAAAATAAAAGAGCTGGGAAAAACACTAGGCATCAGGACAATGGACTTGAGTTTGAGACAAAATGAAATGGATTCCACATTTACAGTGATAAGGTCAGAATAATGAAGGCACTTCCTCAAACAGCAGCATCTGGGATAGGTGAGGGTAGCAGGCCAGCATAAAGGTAACATACACAAATAGCTAAAATTACTATAATCATGGCAAAAAAGTCACCTGACATGATATGGTGAATGTCAGTTTTCCAGTATTTCATGCAATACTTTATGTGGATACACACAAAATAACACAAGTAATAGGAACATCCAGGTCCTCTCTGAAAGCATCCAAGGTAGTAAGGTGGCTGAATGGCTGGGGGCTGTGACAAAACTGATCCCAGAAAGACAATAGTCTAGGGTCTTTCTCAAAACCTGCTGAAAAGGGCTATGGGAACTCTGGAAGTACATCAGAATACTAGTTAACATCATAGTCTGTCAGGATTCCAGCAGAGGCCCACAGCTGGGATTTCACAGGAAGGTTATACCCTCTCCCACCCCACTGCAGCACATTTGACCATGTACAATCACATCCTCCTGCTGAAGAGGCTGGCAGCATGGTGAATCAAAACAACCAACAGCTTGATCTGATGTGGTGTCACTAAGAAATTTATACAAAAACATCAGAGCTAGAGGTCAGCCTCTAGGGAAAAAATATGCCATTAGCAACAGATAAAACTGGGAATATCTACTTCTCATTCAGATAATACACTACAACTCAAGATAAATTATACTAAATGAAAACCTCAATTGCCATGAAACTATCTTAATCACACAAGACATGGAAGCTAAGCTGATGGAGAACTTTCAAATGCTTTTCTCTCCTACTTAAACGTTTTCTTTGCACCTGCCAATGTTTATGGACAATTTTTTTTCCCTGCCAAAGGTAACAAAGAGTACAGAGCAGGTACACACCTGTTTATGTGTATGGTTGTTCACCACATTGATCCTCATTCCTGCTGGATTAGAGTGTCCAGGAACTGGAGCCTTCTGCTACAGTCAGAGATAAAGAACCAAAGCATTAAGCATTACAGGCCATCAGGTTGATTTCAGAAGAACAAAGCTTTAGTTGAATACCCTGAGATCACTTAAATGAAACTCACCTTCATGCTTTGAAATATATTGCCACAACATGCTCTTAGGTAACACCTGTATTTCCTGTGACATGTTCAATATGCGATAGCTACACTTAAATTAAAATCTAAGACCACGTGAAGAAATAGATTCAAATTACTTAGGGTTTAGTCCAAGATTACTGGGAAGGGAAGTTAACTTCAGTCCTGTCAGGACTGACTAGATCTACATTTCTGCCAATACAAAACCATGAATGGGGTAAGTCAGAAAGTAAGTGTCTCTTCTTACATGCTACAGGTAACTAAACATACATATCTCCATCAAACAAAAGGAGAGGTATACACTGCCCCTTAGTACTAGAGCTAGAATAAGCTCTAGTGGAATAAAATGATGCACAAGGCAGTGCAGCTGCCCCTTCTGCAGCCCATTATACCATGAAACAGGGAAACCACAAGAGAAGGAGGTAGGGAATGTAGCTGTACTAATTGATACCTGAAATCATGCAACAACACCCATGAAAATGCCCTTCTGTTTTTTGAAAAAGCTGGAATCTGTCCATTGAAGAACAGATATTCTTACAAAAATAGTCCACACAGGTAATAAAATCTTCAGATTTGCATGTTCTCTAGGCTGCAACTTATTCCATAGCACCTCATGTTTCAATTTGCTAATCAAGGAAACAAGGATACCCATCCTACAGAAGCAGCAGCAGACCTATGGTCATTTTTTGGTTTCAAAGATTTTTCCTTGTTTTATGATAAACAAGACCCCAGGACAGCACATTTAGAGCTGTGTGCCATACATTGGATCAAGCTACACTAGTCTGATTCCTCTTCCACGTTCAGGAAGATAGGAGAATCGGGGCAATTTGGAATTTCAGCACAAATATTTTTTTAAATTTTTAGATAATTGCTTATGTGCAAGGTTCTGTCTACAGTCTGAATCACCATTATACCCTATGTATAAATACATATGTTCCCTTGGACTATGTTGTCTAACAAAGAGAAAATAGTATTGGTCAAAAGAAGTAAAAAAAAAACCAAAACACCAAAACACCAGGTCAGAACAAACAGCTACTGCACCAAGTCTCTGGAAACGACTTTAACTCCTAGAAACTTTGTAGAAAATGTTCAATTCCTCATGGCTGATGCTGGTGATTAGGCTTAGAAGGACAGCAAGAGTACTAATCACCCTCCTAATTAACGACTGCTGAACAGACTGCTCTACTGCTCTTCGATTAGCCCTTCTTACTACCTCAAGAGTCCTTTCTCCTTCTCACATCAGCCTGCCAGTTAACCTGCAGAGTAGTGGGAAATTTCCTAGGCCAATCTGCAGAAGAAACATGTTTGATGCTCTTCAGCAAAACCCACAGCTGAACTGCAGACTCATCTAGGCTTTCAAACAGTTGGCAACAGGAGATTTCTGGGCATGAGTAAGCAAACTGCTGATTTTTGGGAGGATGAAAATGGAAGAGGTAGACTAGGAACTTCAGTTACATGCTTGCAGAGGTAAGGAGCAAAAGCACTCAAACAACAATCCCAACAGTCTGGAAATTTCTCTTCTGACTCTACCCCTTGTATCTAACAGACACAGTTCAACAGCAGTTGTTTCTCAGAGAAGCTGGCTAAGAATCAAGTTGCTGTGCACACAGAAAAGTGAAATCAGAAAACTGGCCCAGGAAATCAGCAGGTCAGGGTGATTAACTGATTATAATAAAATTGAAATAAATCTTGAGCCTCAGCAGGAATGCTTCATGTGATCAGGCAAATCCCTGGAAACCAGGGCTTTCCTGAAAACCAGACAAGTATAAAAAGAGAAAACTGTAGAACGGCTCATTGAATTTTAAAATTTCCTAGATACAAACACAGCTGCATATTCTAAACTGTTATCCCACCACTAGGATAAACCAGTTATCTATACAGGACAATCCACTGCATCAGACTTGCAAAGAGGGGCAGTATAAGAATGACAAAAAAAATCTGCATCACTTTGTTTGCATTCAGGTAGAAAAGAGACTACTTAACCATTCAAGACATCTCCTTTAATGCTGACAGGAGCTCTGCCTTAACCTTTCTGGGCCCAAAATTAAAATGAAAATTTAAATGAAAGGTGTGATTCTACAAGAAGTCCCAAGCAGCTGCAAGGACACACAAAAGGGTCAGAATCCTACCCCACAGGCTGGAATGAACTGTATCATTGTTGCTTCTATTGTAACCATATGAACATATAAATGTATTATCATGTCTACTGAATTGCTGTAGAGTAACTGAGGGGCTCAGAGGTGACTCACTTCACCTACTTGGATAGTTTTGGTGATTTTCATGGCTGGATTTACTGTCCCCATAGCTGGGCTGATAACAGCTGGAGTGCTCCTTTTTAAGCTGATCTTCTCTCTGGCATCCACCACTTTGGTCACCTTTTCAGCAGCAACATTTTGCTGCTTACGGGAATTCAACATCTCTCGAGCATCCTGCACCTTCCCTTTGATTTTGAACCGAGCGTCCTTTTGAACCAGTTTTTCTCGGGCATCTTTAACCCCCAGTTTGTGCCGGGCATCAGTGAGTCCTATCTTCTGTCGGGCATCAAACGTCTGCTGGAAGCTCACAGCTGGTGATGATCTATTCAGAAGATTTTGCTGGATCCCAATGCGAGATCTTACACCCCCAAACACTGGCCTTGTGTTAAGTCTGGGGGGAAAAGAAAAAAAGTTTCAGGCATTATAAGATGTGTCAATACAGTGTCAATAAAAGTATTTGTGTTGCTGCAAACAAAAGTTCATTATTACTGCACAGAAATCCACTCTGGTTGGATGTCTAAATAGAACAATAGAACTCCTAAGCTGTTTTATGCTGGATTTTACTTTCTACATAATCAGCTAAGGAACTGATTTCCAAAATCCATCCTTAAGCTCACATTTACAAACTAAAGGGTCTGACTTCAGCTGTGCTAAGTACATACTACATTTAAACAAAATTCAACAACTCAGGTACTTTGGGGAAACCTTTGAAGACAAAGAGGAACAGGAATAGAGTTTCTAGCTTTAGGACTGAACAGGTCTGCTAAAACATCTTCTGTAATACAATAACACACCCTGATATGAAGGAAACATGGAACTACACATGATTTCAAGAATTCTGGGCAGCAAGTTCAGATTTGTGGGAGCACAGCAACTTGAATTTTAGGAGGTACAAGCACCAGTAATGATCTCAGTTCAAAGCCAACAGTTTCAAGGTTGATTAGCTTCCAGCAAGAATAGTTATTAGTCAAAATTACTTTTTAACATGACTATCTCTTCTTTAATCTACTAAAAGAACTACTGCATTTGATGGCCTTTACTTTTTAAGCACATCATTATCACAATACTGAGCACAGAAAGACAACAGCCCACAAAAACTACAGCATTTGTACTTGTAGACAAGTATTCCTAAAAAGCAGCACAATGCAGGGTGAAAGCTAGAACTACCTTCTTATTACAGGTCTGATACACTTTTTCAAAATCTGCCCAAAGAACAAGACCAGTTTATCTAATTTTTTAATAGAGTTTCTCTGATGAGTATTTTTAAAGTTTTTTTTTTTTCCATTGGGTTTCTTTGTATTAAAAAAAAAAAAAGACAAAGTAGAAAGACAGAGAAAAAATATTCTTGCTGTTGACTTTTTAAAAGTCAAAATAGAGGACTACAGTGTTCATCTGCTTTCAGAAATGTGTTTTCCAGTATTATAAAGTCTAAAAGTAGATACCTGGAATTTGTTGTAATAATCAAATGGTTAGTATCACAAAATCAAATTATGGTGCTATTTCAATTCTTCATGCACCTTTATATCAGTATTTCCTGATCTAACTCCACAACCTTCACATTATTTACAGTCATGTATTTTCAGTGGAGAGATCTTTAAAAAAACCCCAACCAACCAACCAAGAGATCAAAGACTTAACCTCTGCTTCTATCTCTTTCATTCTTGTGTCCAGATGTCTGGAAAGCTGGGACTGGAGTCCCATTTTATTACCTATCTAAGAGTCCTATAGCTGCTCTCTCATACAGCCAAAGCAAACCACCTAGAAGAAACAGGAGGATTATTAAGACCATCTATGAAAATATACCAGAATACAGAAGATTAACAGTACCCATAAAGCAACAGACACAGAGCAAGACCTTCCTTGCAATTTTAAAAAGCATTTATTTAGCCATGTCGAAAGCATTCAGCTGGAGCGCTGCAAAGGGCTGGATGCGTGCTTCATGAGAGAGGTCAAAGTAAAACCAGAAATGTATGTATCAACATTTAAACTAGAATTAGTTAAGCCTGTTCATGACAAAACCCAATGAAATAGGTTAAGGAACTATACTGAAGATTACACCATTTCTGAAGAGTTGTCTTTACCCTAATAAGCAAGTCTCTTTCACAGATAATTGCTTACCCTACAAAAGTATTAACTGCTTAGGTATTTGTGTCACAGCACCTGAAATAAAAGTGGATCTCAAACATCTAATTCACTTTCCAGGATTCCAAGCTCTGGCTTGAGTATATTCTGGATCAGTATTTTTTATAGGTGAAAATTTTTCTATTACTTCATCTAGACTACTGAACAGCATGAATATAATGATTTAAGTTTATTCAGTTTATCCAGCTTTCACAAAGCCAAGTTTGCTACCTCAGGAATTTATAAAGTGAGCTAAACACGATATACAAGAGGAATGTGGGGCACAAAAATTCTTACAGTTCTGAAGAGGGATTATTGTTCAGCAAAAAAAAAGCAGGAAGAATTCCTGAAAGAAATGAGAGTTAAGGAGGGATTTGAAAAGGGATAAAGGAGGTACTTGAGGCATAGTAAGCAGCCTAAGACTCTTCCAAACATGTAGGATAACATGAATGAAAGCATAAAGCCAAGGCCTTGTCTAGACTAGGATTTAAATATGTTTGAATGTTTTGGTAGTATATGTTAGCAGGTAACTCTCACAATATTACTCTAGACATGTAAGTGTATACACATTCAGAGTCAAAAACGAAGACCAGTAAAAAAAAAACTAAAAAAAAAAAGCCCCAAAAAACCAAAAACAAAAACAAAGCAAGAGCACACTGAGCTAACAGAGATGGGGGACAAGGTCTTCGGGAGTATTAAGAGACTATGGCAAAAGGGAAAATGAAAAGCTACCGAAGGAGAATCCAGGTAAGAACTGCCAACTGTGGCAGTAAATGGCCGAGCCTACGCTGGAGACATCTGCCATGCAAAGAAATAATCTGACCTTACAGCTCTGATCTGCAACATGCTCCACGTCCTCTCAACCATTTCAAACAATCTGTCGGAGCAGCACTCACTACGCTAGAGGGACGACACCTTCCGAGGCCCGGGCAGCGACGCGGCCGAAGCCCCGGCAGCCTCGCCCGCGCGGGTGCCCGGCGGCGCCGGTCGGTTACGGCTCCCCGAGCACCACCAGGCCTCCCACGGCTCTCCCACAATGCACCGAGCCGCTCCCGGGAGCGCGGGGGCACGGGGCACCCCAGGGCACTCCTGGGTAACACCAGCAGCCCAGGTAGCGGCGGGGTTCAGGGGCGCCGACCCCGTTACAGGGAGCAGCGCTGGGTTAATCGGCGGGGACAAGCACAAGGCAGCGGGGACAGGGCAAGTCAGAGGATTCAGTGAGACAAGAGACGGCGCCAGGAATCCCGAAAAGACCGAGATGGGATGGGCCGGTGAGCGTTCCTGCCCCACCGGGGCAGCGCCAGGCACCGGGGCCGAGACGGGGGCCCGACCCCCGCCCCTGCCCTGAGTGACGGCCGCCGCCGCCAATCGCATCGCAGCGCGGCCCAGCAGGCCCGCGGCTCAGCCAATGGGAACGCGAGGGCGGGAGCAGGGCCGGGCCGCGCCGAAGCAGCTGCGGCCCGCAGCCCCCGGAGCGGAGCCACCCGAAGGGACACACGAAGAACGGCCGGGGGCCGCCGACACGAGGCGCTCCGTCGCCGTCCCAACCGCTCACCTTCCCTTCACCGTCACACCGCGTTTCCGTATGAGCTCGTCCAGAGACAGGTCCGCCATCTTGCTGCGGCCCCAACGATGAAACGCAGCGAGCGAGTCCCGGAGGTGACACCGTGCGACTTCCGCTCCTCGCCCCGCCCCAGAAGTACGGCGGGCCCCGCCCCGGCTCCGCCCGCTGCGCTGGGCGACCCACAACTCCCCGCGGCCCCGAGCCTCTCATTTGCATACGGAGCGGCACGGCGCGGCACGGTTCGGCCCGCGGTAGCGGTTCCGCGGCGCAGAAGGCGACAAGAGCCGTGCGCAGTTGTGAGGACACTGCAGGCAAGCTAGAGGCCACGTCAGACGGCATGCGAGGGCGCTCGCTCTGACCTCTAGAGCTACTGCGGAGCAGTGTCACAGCAGCGCGGGAAAATGCGGTTATGCCTTAAACTTATGAGTAAGGAAAATAACGACTCGGGGTGACGCCCGAGTCCTCACTCGGAATGTGAGAGGAATTTTTGCGCGGGTACAGGTCGCCCCTGGGTGCCCCGCTTACTTCGCGGGATGCCCGGGTGCCGTGATCTGCCCGACCCTCCGTGCCGCGCGTGCCAAGGACAGAGAGCGGGCGGGGCCCGGGCCGTGTGCTCGGCTCCGGGAGGCGGCGGAGCAGCGCCGGCGCCTCGCGTGGCTACATCGCGAGCAGAAAGTCTGACCTCTCTGAAGATCAGAAATGTCTTAAACCTGTGTTCTCTTCTTGCTTCGCTCGCTGAGGTGCCCTAAGGGTCTTGATGAGGCTTAGAAATAAACCCCCAAACCTGCCTAATAAATATATCACGTGTCTGCAGGAAGCAATTCCTTTTCTGTTCTTCTGAGGGAGCAGTAACACCGTTTAAAATCGAGCTAAGAGTGAAAGGGAAATGGTGCCTTGTGCAGCTCGGGCAGTGGTGAGCTCCTAGGGTCCTGCCCTGTCGTGACCTGCACGACTGCGGCTCTGGGTCTCACTGCAGGCTGTGGTGCTGTTTGGCCTCCCTCAAAACGCCCTTTTGCAGCACATCACAGGCACAGCTTCTCCAAAATGCAGTTTTGTTTCTGCCTGCAGCTCTGTCACGAGGTTCACTTCTGACCCCCTTTGCACCCCCGCTGTTCCCTTTCTGCCATCTCCCCAGCACGGCGTTCTGAGCTGCAGTAACCCTGAAGCATTGCCATGCATGCTGCAGCAGCCATCCTGTTGCTGTGGAGCTGGCGGCCCAAGCGCATTCCATGTGAGATCCAAGGGGAAGCTCCTGGGGGGAAGCTCCTGGACTTCAGCAGTGTGGGAGCTGCCAGGGAGGGCTGGGGACAAACACAGAGGAGACCTGTGCCCCAGAGGTAGCTGCTCACAGCCACACAGGCTCAGGCTCCCACAGGACTGATTTCCTCTCAGGAAGCCTTTGTGAGCCTAAAGTCATACCAGCAGTAATGCCAGGTCCCTGCTTGATCCAGCTCCAGGGTGACACATGACTGCAGTGCTATAAATGAAGGTACACAAAACACAGCCCTTTTTGCGCTGCCGTTCTGCAGCTGTTGAGGTAGTTGATCAAACTGAGGCAATGGGGTGAGTAATGGGTGACATTTGTTTTGCTGTTGCAAAACCAACAGGCAACATTTGTTTGACCAAATTCATTTAAGAGCAGCCCAAGTGGTTCCAGACTAGAGGGCCACCTAGCCAGTGTCCTGTTTCCAACCTGCAAGGACCCCTATGGAGGTTGCTTCCAGACACCCCACCAACCTTAGTGCAATTTGTGCAGCCACAATTCCTTCAGGCAGTACCTCCACTCTGTCCTTCGTGGTGAACCACATCCTCCTGTTCATTTTGCTTCCATCAGCCTAGTACTTGCAAAGTGAAGCTGAAGAGTATGTGTGTCTGCCACTCATCCTCTCTTCCACCTGTGATCCCTGAAGTCCTCTTCTGTCCAGGCGAAGAATTCCAGGCCTGCTCAGACATTCCTTCAGTGAAGATCCCTTCCCTCTGCAGGCTTCTACCTTCCCATGTTTAGTCTCTGTGGGAGGCTGTTTAGGGGTGTGAGAAAAGACGCTCACCTTTTAAAATTTTAAAGTTTTATTACAACAAAGGACTAAATAAGGGAAAAGTTCAGCCTCCGTTCAAGGGCTACAAAATGGATGTTCTGCCTTTTATATCTTTAGCCCCTCCCCAAGTCTTGTCACTCAACTCTTCTTTTGCTGTTCAGTGGTGGAGATCACTTTCTTACATCTTGATTGGAGGTCTGGAGTTGCCAAAGTAACAAGCTGGCCCTCTCAAATGTCCCTGTTACTAAGAGCATCCTGTAATAACAATTATGGGTGAGGGGAGATATAATTATCATCTACAAAACTTCTCTTAACATATACATAATATTTACCCCTTAATTGTGAGAGCCAACTATCACAGTACTCATCTATAACAGGGGGCATGAGTCATGCTGTTGTGGGAAAGGAAGGATTTAAACGTCAGGATCTTCCTCTCTCTGGGTTTCTGGTTCCTTTGGTCTTCCTCTTAGACACAAGTTGTAGCTCAGTTTTCACAGGTTCTTCATGGTTCCTTCTCTGAACTGTGGATGAGAAGTCAAATATTTGTTCTGGGAAGGGCCCAGGCCTCTGCTTCCCTCCTTGGGAGAGAGGGAAAGGTTTAAGCAGCAGCAAAGAGATCTCCCTGCGTGTAGGGGTCTCTACAAAAGGTACCTACTGGGTACTCCTTGTCCCAGTGTGCTGGAAAACTTTCAGCTCTTGCTTTTCCAGAGGCAGATTCCTTAAGTGTGTCTCCTCCATCAGCTGAGGCCCCACCACAGGGAAATCAGAACAGAGGAGACCATTTCCCCATCTCACACCAATTTCCTGTTAAAATATTTCTGAGCAAATTATGCAAAGGACATCAGGACATCATGTTAGCCTTGGAATGGTATTGGAATGCATGAAATGGAAGCCTCCCTGAGTCCCTCAGGGAGAGAGAGAAAGGCAGGGATAGAATGAAAGCCTTTAGAGAAATTAAAATATATTAAGCCACAGAGACATGAAATAGAAGTTTTAGTTTTAAGTAAGTAGAAATACATCTTAAGCGCCTTAAGAGACTGTATTAGCTAATAAAGCCCTAAAACCTAGTTTAAAGTTCAGTAGTGTTACCTTTCACAAAATTAACTCTACACATAATAAAAACACAGCAGAACATTGCTTGCATTTCTAGATAGAACAGATAGAACTCTTTGCATGAACAAATAAAGCTATATGCTTGCATTTTGAGTAAGGACCGACACTACTTTTGTAGTGTTTCGTACTTTAGAATTAAGCTTAGATTAGTGTAGAAAGAATGTTTTAGAATTGTGTTTTTAGCTAATTGGATGATTTATGGATAAAAACCCCTGTAATAGGGTGAGGAAACAATAACAACAACAAAAAAAGAAAAGTGTGAGGCTGTTATTGCTACTACTTCAACTTAAACCTCTATACTAGGGAGCTGCTATTAGTGCCTCTGCTAAGACTCTGTGCCAAGTAGCCAACTCTTCACCTTCAAAACTAATATATTCATACAATAAATAACTTTACAACAACCAACAACTGCTCCTGTCTCTTTAAAAACTCAAAAAAATCTCAGCAGGATGGTATGTGGTACAGCATCTGACTTAAAATATTGCCTCACCCTCAAACATCAAGAACTGGGAAAAGAAGTTGTGTTGGATCATGGGCTAGATGTTGTGCTTTGCACCAGGAGATGTGAGAGTCTGGCAACAGGGAAAATTCATACACAGAGACACTGCACAGTGGCAATCAGTGGATCTTTGTTGCTAATGGAGGAAGTACCTGGTTTGTAGCGAGATTAAAAATCCTCTGATTTTAGCTGTTTGTTCACTCTTTCAGGACTACTGCACCCTAGGCCTTTTAGCCTTCTGAAAACTTTTAAATCAGTCTTTGAAATATAAGGCCTTACAACGTGAGTATTTTAGCCTAGCAAAAATGATGTTAAGAAGAGAAAAATGAAAGGACACACATGAGGAGATGCAGAAGTGATGAGCTTCAGAGATAAAAACTGATGCCCAGCATAGGACCAGACAGACTCAGGGAGCTACAAAAAAAATTAGGCTAAAAATTTTCTAAGCAGGTAACAAGTAGAGCGTGGCAGCTTGCCCTGTGTGTAGTATTACACCTGTATAATCACATGGCATTTGGGTCAGGGTCATGCTGAAACTCCTACTTGCCTATACTGGACAACTTCCTTCTCGTTTACCTTCTACAGCCTGGAAAAATGAAATATTAATGCACTGCTCATCTGAGTCTGCAACATTTTAAAAGGTATGAAAAACCAACTATGGTAGTTCTTTCTTTTTGTGAAAGTTGTAGGAAATATGGTACATATGCAATTTTACTTCACCTGTTCTGTTCCATAATAGATATTTCCAATAAAGGTCTTTTACAGTCAGTTTCTCAGAATACTCTGGTTTTCTAAAAGCCAATTTTCTTGCATACACCTGGATCCCAGCTCATGTTGTCAGTGACCTGCAATATGCTTAGGGAATACTGAATTCCTGAGAGAAGCAGAGCAATTTGCTTGCAGACAGCTGCACAGGAATTTGCCTTTCTTTCTGGGGGCCCATTGAGAAAATCCCAGGGAGTTTGTGCAGCCAAGGAAGCTGATGGACTAGAAAGAAAAACTGGAGAAAATGACTTGGCAGGCACACAGCAGAATTTAAAGTCTTTTTTTATTTGGTGATTCTCAAGTTGCTCACAGAATACTGTGTCACACAAAATCACATAAACATGCATTTGCCTCATTGCATCTTCCTTATGCCATGGAATACAACTTTTAGAGCTCTTTGGTCCAGAGCTGTGGCACATGTGTAGCTGAAGGACTTCGGGAGAAATAAATTGAAAAGACGTGGGAAAGCAGTGGAGTGCTAACAGGCAGGTGGCCTTTTGTGAGGAGACAATTGGAATAGCTTCAATTTTTAATACAGGTTTGTTAATTATGGTTTATCCTAGGTGTCCCAAGTGGGGCATGTCTAACTTTCTAGCTCTGAAAAGTAGGCAATTCATGGGAGAAAGAAAAGCAGAGTATTGCATAGCAGCTGTTTCATCTTATGGCTAAGTAAGTAATTAGCCCGAATCTCAAGTCATTTTCCTTTGATCCCAGACTACACCTTTCACAATAATTTCTTCCCCACGTTTCATTATGGGCCACAGAAGTGATGGTTTTTTCCAGTGCACGGCATCTTTCTTGTCCACGTGCTCTAAATACCTTCTGTTCATCTTCCACTCAGCTTTAACTGGTGGGTCCTGAAGAAGCAGCAAACAATAAATTTGGCAGCACTGCAGCAGGAACTGTGTTTCATTTTCAGTTTCTATGTGAATGGCAGCTTCCTGAAAAACAAATGAGAACAGTTCTGTAAGCTTTGTAATGTCATGTTGATGTACTGTTATGTTGCCTTCCTGCTCTCATTTTGTGTGGTTGCTCCACAGGAACTAAGTGCTCAGTCAAAGCTGCTGGTACTGAGTGGGACATGCAGGGGTCCCAGGGTCACTTTATTTAGGTTCTTTTATTTACTAAGTCCTGACTTCTGGATTGTGCCAGCGTCCAGCCCCCGTCTCTATTTCCTCATAGAGACATCTGCAAGGAGTTTGGTAAGACCAAGCTCTTGGTAAAGCCCAGCAAGCTGCAAAAGGAGGAAGCTCCTCTTTGGAAGTCTCATATATCTGTGGTATATCTATATCATATCTTCCACAAAAAACGACACTAGAGCCTTGTCCATGTGGATATCAGGTGTCAGGGCTCTGTGCAGATCAACAGCCTCTGCACACTTTCCTCTGCCTTCCCAGGGGTTTGGCTGCTTGTGTTCAAGGTCAGCTCAGATTTAGCGTGACCATATAACCTTGTATTCAACTCCTGCAATAGCAGCCAAGCTGGTAGAAAGGGTGGTGTGAGAAGGAGTTATGAGAAGCCTCATCTTCACCCACAGACTGGCCACCAATTGACCCAGGAGCTGAGTGGTGGCTGGGTGCTTGACTGAGCTGTTGGGATGCCTGTGCCCAACCTTGCTGGTTCTGACCCACAGACCAACTTCACAGCTTGGTCTTCACCTGGCTGGCCACTGTGAGCTTGCCCAGTGGTCACTGGCCCTTTGCTCTTTGCTCCTTGCTTGGATCCAGTAGGGTTGTGCCTTTGTTGGTAGGGGCACGACCCTGCCTGTCCTGCTGTACTTCCCTTACAAGGTTACATGTACTTGAGAATATTTTGGGAGTATATGGGCTGGAAGGACCTGGCCACAAGTAGAACACAACCTCATGCAGAAGGGAGACCTCTCATTTTTTAAATAACAAGCTGCACAGACAATTGAACCATTGCCCCGGTTCTTGGGCTGTATCTTTACTCACTTGAACAATCTTGTTGTAAACCATTGAGTTTTGGTGATAGTGTTGCCTGAACAGCTTCATTATGTCTGGCATCATCACCTACAGAACAATCATAGCACAAAGCAGGCTGTTATTATGTGGTAAGGCAAACACCAGGAATTTTTGTTTCTCATATTGGGTCAATCAGTAATGGAGAAGTCACTCATTTCAGGCTTTGGAGGAAGGTCCCATAAAAGCAACACAGGGCTGGAAAATGCCTTTTGCACTCATATATATATATACCTCATCCAGCTGGACAATTCAGCTATGCAGTGTATGGCTGTGTATCATGGGACACATTTAATCATTTAATTTTTGAAGGCTCTCACAAGGATCCTCAAATCCAAGGAGGCTTCTCCGTGGAATAGCTTAACTCTTAGAGAGAAAGACCTGTTTTTTATCCAGTGCTGCTCTCATACCTAGGGTTGCTAGAGCTTGGCTTTCTACACCCCCAGCCCTCTCAGCTCAGAAGTTATCCCCAGTGTCATTGCTGACGGATTTTGAGCAGTGTCCTTAGCAGAAGCAAACTTCTAAATGAATGGCAGATGCCGATGGCCCTTTTACACAGAAACATAAAATACCTTGGTCAAAGCATTATTCGAAGGTGGAATGTCAAAAACTTTAAGTATGTAATCTGTTCTCTGTTGTATATCTTTCTCACAGGCATCAAACAGCTTCTGCAGGGCAAAAACAGCAACTGATTACAGCATCAATCACAGTGAAGCCACAGGTGTAGTGTGCAAAGCCTGTGCTGAGAAAACATCTGCATTAGAGTAAATTGTAGGGCTGCTAATTGATTGAAATATGTCTTCAATAGCTATGAAACAAACTGTTTCATCAAGCTGCTTGCATACTGGAGCGCATTCTTCAGCATCTGTGGGGCCTTATCATCACAGTCAGTGCTAATAATGCCCTCATGTTGGTCTTGTCCTTTAAGGTAATACCACATTGGTATTTTCCTTTAGATCTCTCCAGCATCACAGCAGTGAGTCAGACATAAAAATGAGGTCTCCCAGCTATCAGTTCAAGCACTAACATAAGCAAAGTGGATTGTTTTCCCACTTGTGCTTTACACGTGTGAGAGTTGGGACTAGTATTTGAGGGTGCCCTTCTGAAAGGCAGGAGGAAGAAGGCCACTGTCAGTTTGATCTCTACAGCATTCCACAGGCCCTGCTGGGCTGGAAAATCAGAGACCCAAACTTAGGCCCCAACCCTGTCTGGTACAGAAATACAAATACTCAATATGGCTATACCATATTGATCTGATAAGAATCAGATGGAGGAAATGGACATGAACAAACCCTAATGACGTGACTGCCGTCTTCATATGTCCAGCGGTAGGGCATGGAGCTCCTGACTTTCTCCCATTCCTGGAGCCGGAGCATCTCGTATTTCTCCAGCACAGCAGACAAATGTGAAGGGTCATTGATGTTCTCAGAGTGTTGGTGCATGGCCATCGCTTTAGCCAAGAGCTCCTGGATTCTAGGTCAAGGAGGATATTAAAAAACGTATCTAAGTCAAGATGAAATAATCAGTAAACCTATGTTTTCTACAATGCACTTTTCATTTATATTATATAGCTGGCAAGCAGCTTTTTTGGAGAAAATAGTGCTTTCTCAGCTCAGTTTTGCATGATCACAGTAGAGTCTGATCAGAGTGGCATTTTGATGATGTCATTGTAGACTGGTTTCTTTTACTCTTTATTTAACTGGTTACCCTGAGAATGTCTCCTTCCCTTTGCAGAACAATGCAAGCCATCTTCCAGAAGTCAGTTACAAAGAGATGCTGGCAGGTTGAAAGTCTGGAGAGAAGGTGTCTGGGCTGTCTGGTCAGAAATAGAGTCCCCAAGGACAGGAGCAAGCAAGAAGTATGTGGCTTTTCAGTGTAGAAACACACACTATGTTAGAAATATCAATAAATACCTTACCTTGCCTCTAGCTTTTTGACCGTCTCTTTCAGCATCTCATTTTCCTCTTTCTCCTTATGCAGTATTTGGATTACCCTTTCAGGAAGTTCTCTGAAACAGATTTGGGAGATCTCTTTATTTGTACTTGGACACTGGCACAACAGTGGACATGCCTCTATTGAATAATCTGAATTCAAGGAAAAAAGCTCTGAGGTAGGAAAGCACAAGAGCATCCAGAAAAAACTCCAGAGGAGCTGAACACCTCCCCTAAAAGCTCCCACCCAGAACTTATGCTCAAATCAAGTGGGAAGCCATTTACATCAGAAGAAAAGGAGGTGTGGTTGTGAGGATCATAATGATTTTCCCCTCTTACACTGATTATTAATATAAAGAATCACATTACCTGTTGTGACTATCCAGAAGGTGAAGTAGGGTATGAACAGTGTCAGACAAAGTTCTGTTCTCATTGTCCATCCATCCATAAGGGGAAGAAAGAAACAATAAACCACATTGCAATCACTGGGCAAGTATGCAACAGAGTCTTAAAAACTGCACAAGATAAACTTCCTCCCTCCAATTTCTGATCAGCCCATAGGGAAAAGAAATTTAGAGACCAAAACTTGTCAAGCCTGTTCTTTGCCAGGTGGGTGGTTTGCGATTCTGTGAGTCAATACCAACAGTGCAAATAAAATACCCGAAGTGTAAGATCTGCATGTTACATGGTGCAAATCCAACAGCTTCTGTAAATTGGCTCTGGGTTCCCCGTATAGCCTGGGCAAAATTTGTTGCTAATGCAGAGCCCTCCCTGTATCTGGCTGATTTGTAATTTTCTGTCCCACCCGCCCTAGTGTGCACCAGCTACAGTTCATTGTCAGAGGCCACACTAAACAGTGTCATTTGTGGTCACTGGACTCTCACATTATTTTGTTGTCCATCTTTTTCATCATTTCGAATATTTCCTTTGTGTTCTTGTTGTTCATCTCTTTCATCATTTCGAACACTTCCTTCATTTTTTTGTTGTCCATCTCTTCCATAATTGCGAACATTTCCTTTGTTTTTTTGTTTTCTATCTCTTTTATCATTTCGAACATTTCCTTTGTTTTTTTGTTGTCCATCTCTTTCATCATTTCAAACATTTCCTTCGTTTTTTTGTTGTCCATCTCTTCCATCATTTCAAACATTTCCTTCATGTTAGAAGTCTGGTCTCCATAGGCTGATGGCTGCTGTGAGGTGTCAGATGTATGTCTGAGGAAAAAAAAAGAAAAGGGAACTCTTATAATGAAGTAGGGTAAGAACACATCCTCGAAAAAAGTACTTTATAATTGCCAGTCCTGTGAGCAGAGGCTTCATGGCTACATCCATGCCAGCCAGCAGATCAGAGACAGGACAAAGGGCACACGGGGCACAGATTTGGCAGAAGTGAGATAGCACTCTCCCAGATAATGCCTGATACAGCTCAGAGGACTCCACAGGCCAGGGTATGCAAAAACCAGGGGGGTTTGACTAATCATTAGGTCTGGATAAAGTGGACAAGATACAAGGACAGCTCTTGAAGAACAAACTCAACCCAGACCTGCAGAGAGTGGGGAACAGCAAATGCAGGTGATTGTTCTGCTAAAACAAACTGTGCAAAACTGTGGGTTTTTTTTAATAGAGGAGTACAAAGCTCTGTGTTCTCAAGGTAATTTTTTATTTGTACAACTGCTCTGTATCCTGTTTCCTCATGAGGATCCCAAATATCAATTATTATTTGAGGGACAAATTTAAGGTGCTTCTGCAGCTTGGATCCAGGTGGAACAGAGAGCAAGCTCATCCCTGCAACCAGATGTCAGAGAAAGCCTCAGCATGAGGCTTTACCTTTGGTTTATGCCAATAGAAGGCTGCACAGCTGCTGCAAGGGACTGTGCTGCCCCTCTCTCTCAGCATCACTCCCTCCCACTGAAGCACATTTTGGTTTTGTTTACTTCGATTGATTCCTTTCCAGTTAAATCCCTTCACTTTCAGTCTTTCACTGAAGGCACAATCTTTAAGCTCAACAATCCAGTAAAAAAAATTACATTTTAGTCCACCTTTCCCTGTAAAATTGATGAGTTCAGAACCAGAGCCATGAAATCCCAGATCTTGTCACTCTTCACACTAATCTTTCTAGTTTCTCTTCCCCTTGCACCAATTTAAGATCTGCCTCGCACTTCGGAGTTGAACTTGAACTGAATTTGGGGACAGTAACCATCTCTGTGACGTCTAGAAAGGTTAGGAAGTAGAAAACAGAGCCTTACTGAATATTTCACAGTCAGAAAATGTTTGCAATTCAGCACTCATGCAACCCTCCAAGAAACTTTGCAGAAATACTCAGACCAAGGGAGATTAAATAAGATAATCCAGAATACCCCCTGTGTAACCTACCTGCTGCCTTCTGCAGTTGTCTTTCTGGGATCAGTGTCCTCACACTGTCCTTCCAATATCTCCCTTCCTCTGTTGCCAGAAACATTCTGTGTATGCCATGATTCTGTTCCTCTGGAGCCAGAAGTGCTGGGTGTACACCACACTTCTCTTCTGGAGCAAGAACCACTGGGTGTACCCCACACTTCTCCTTTGCTGGAGCCAGAAACATCAGGTGTATCCGACACTTCTGTTCTTCTGTAGCCAAAAATGTTGGCCATAATCCACATTTTTCCTTTGCTGGAGCCAGGAACATTGGGTGTATTCATGCCTTTACAGCAGCAGCAGAAAGTGTTTGTTGAAATGAGTCGGCAGCACTGAGGACTGTCGATGCTGCTGGGAGTGCAGAAAGCTACTGATAAGACAGTTCCCTAACAAAGGCACTTTGCTGTTACAAAAAGTAGAAGGAAGCCCGGCATCTTTACCGGAAAAAGTACGATTTACAGTATGTCTAGAGTCACATCTCTCTCCAGCCAATAAAATCAGGGGAGGTTGCCCTTCCCTCTGCAGTATCAGTGCTTTCAGTTTCAGTCCAGTCCCATCTGTTCACCCCTCTCTGCTCCCAGAGCTGCACACCTCTGCACTGCAGTGGCCATGGCCAGCCAGTCAGTCTTTGTCGTTGCTATAGATTTTGGCACATCCTACAGTGGGTACTGTTTTTCTCTTGCTTCAGGTACAGACCAAATCCGCCAGGTTTACTGGGGAGCAGAGCATGGGTTCAAGACCCCAAAGACACCTACGAGCATCTTGTTCAACCAGAAGAAGGAGTTCAAATATTTTGGCTATGATGCTGTGCTGAAGTACAAGAGCCTGCCCTCCAGCCAAGCTGACAGCTGGTACTTCTTCCAGAACTTCAAGATGCAGCTGTACAACACGGTAGGTGGAAGTGTTACTACTAATGGGGGTCGGGGCTATTCATTTATTTGAGGAGTGGGGATTAGAGAATCCATGAAGAGGACTAAGTCTGGATGATGAGGATGAATGAACAGAAGTCAGAGAGTATTTTAATGAACAAAAGAAGAAATTTTTTTTTTTTTGTAATTGCCAAAAGCTTCTCAGGCCCTTCCTTTATGATGTTTTTTATTTGTCTAAAGGCAATAAAACCTGACTGGGTTTTATACGTGGGTGAAGGCAAATACCTGTTCCTAACAAAAACCGTTCCTGAGCTTGACAGAGAAACTCGTCTCTCTCTGGGACTCCCTACCTTCGTCTCAACAAGAAACAGGGATCAAGTGAAATTTCCTGAAATTCAAAGGAGATGGGCAGTTTTGGGATTACCTAAGATCTCAACCCATGTCATACAGCTCCCCCTAGCTCTTCTCTCCCTCCCTTGAAATGTTATGCTGAAGCTAATGTAAGCTGTCCTTGAAGCCTGCAGTGGCTTTATCAAATTTCTCTCTGAAGGCTCTGTGCTGGTTTGGAATAGTTCACAGCTTTATTTGTGTTTCCTTGTTCAGCCAAACACCAGGCTACCTTAGGGCCTTCCTGTCTGTGCTCCAGGATCCCACAGGGCCTCTCAAATAAACCAGAATAAACCAGAGCACAAGATCAGTCCCAGGAAAAGCCTCAGGTCCTCTCTTTGGTGGGTGGAAGGCCTCTTTGAAGATTTTCCTCCCCAGGACAGCTGGGAATGATGTGGTCTGTCACAATCTGTCACCTCTGGAGCAGTTGGTTCTCTTTCAGCAGAGGCTGGAGAGAGATTTTAGTTCAGAACTATTTCACTGCATCTGAGGAACAAATGGTGAAGAAAAATTTCATTACAGAATCACTCCCCACTGGCTCTTCAGGAATCTACAGGATCTACAGGGTCTTTACAAAATTTGGCTTAGGAGAAACAGCTGAATGATCAACCACATTGACATTTTGCCTAGTGAATCATAGGTGTGGTGGGTAAACAGTTTGGTAGCTGACCTGTGCCACTTAGACTCAGTTAGCCACAGTAGTGAAGCCAGTGCTGAGAGTTTACTCAGGTTTGGAGACGGGGGTGTTTGTGTGCCTTATGTTGTGCAGTGCTTGGTGTGAAGGGGACAGGTCTCATACAGACGCTGCACCATGTGACCCTGGGCCTTTTTTTTGGTAGAATGTCACAGCTGGCATGGAGCTGAAAGCCACCAATGGAAAGTTCCTTCCTGCCCTGACAGTCTTTTCTGAAAGCCTGCGCTACTTGAAGGAACATGCTTTGAACACCATTAGGGAGGCCTCTTTCCAAACTGTCTGTGACCAGGAGGAGATCACCTGGGTCATTACTGTCCCAGCCATATGGAGCGCTGCTGCCAAGCAGTTCATGCGTCTGGCAGCAAAAGAGGTAAAAGCAGGGGTTACCCCATTTCCTCAAATTACCTTTGGAAGTTTCTTTGCCCAATTGAAGCAAAGGAACTCCTCAATATGTAAACAACCTGTATTTCAAATTTCAGTCCATTGGGCAGAGAAGTCTTCCACATTGAGGGTGGTGAGGGAGAGGATGTCCCCAAATGGCAGTAACAACAGCTCTGCCCTCTCCCCCCACCGCTGTGTAGAAATGAGCCCCACAGAGATCAGCGGTGCAAGAACCACCACCCCTGCATGAGCTGCTGGGGTGAGAACAGTCTCCCTAGCAGGTGGTGTTCATGCAGCAGTAGTCTCACCCCCTTTCCTTGAACTGACTCCTCTCTTTTGCGATTTTAGGCAGGGATTATCTCTGACATGCTCTCTAGGAACCTGATCATTGCCTTGGAGCCAGAAGCTGCATCACTGTGGTGCAAGCAGCTTCCACATGAAGGGTTTATGGCAGACAGCAGTGACAAGAAGAAGTTTGAAGACTCCCCTGGGATCCAGTATATTGTCGTTGACTGTGGAGGTAAAATTTTCCCTGTTTAACAGGTACCATCTTTGCTGGGTGTGGTGCATAGCTATTTCACAATATGGCCAAAGATCCATAGGTCCAAAGGTCCAAAGGCTGGTGAGGGGCTTGGAACACAAGCCCTATGAGGAACGGCTGAGGGAGCTGGGGTTGTTTAGCCTGGAGAAAAGCAGGTCTCAGAGGTGACCTCATCACTCTCTGCAACTCCCTGAAAGGTGGTTGTAGTCAGGTGAGGTTGGTTTCTTTCTCCAGGCAGCAACTGACAGAACAAGAGGACACAGTCTCAAGCTGCGTCAAGAGAAATACAGGTTGCATATTAGGAAACAGTTTTTCATGGAAAGAGTGATAAAGAACTGGAATGGTCTGCCTGGGGAGGTGGTGGAGTCACCATCCCTGGATGTGTTTAAGAAAAGACTGGATGTGGCACTCGGTGCCATGATCTAGTTGAGGTGTTAGGGCACAGGGTGGACTCGATGATCTTGAAGGTCTCTTCCAACCTAGACATTCTGTGATTCTGTGGTTCTGTCCCAGAGCTTGGACTCCACTGCTGTGCTTGTCGTGTCTTTTTTTAAATGTTTATTTCCCACCTAATGAGATCCTGTGAGCAGGCAGAAAAAATAGGAGGAGAGAACAGGATTGTGTCTCACACTGCAGTGCTCTTCAGGCCAGACAGTCACAGCACGAGGCCCTGCCCTTGTACCAGATCAGCCGGCACGGTGTCCCAGCATCAGCCACCGGCACGCACCACGTGCTCTTGTGTAGCCTGAGCTCACAGCCTCCTCTCCAGAAGCAACTGTAGCTAGTGCCCAGTGAAGTGACCAAAGAGAAGAGCTAGCAGGCACTGGAGAGTATATCATTAAGAATACTTGATGAAGCACTTCTCAGTAATTTCTCTAGATTCCTGAGGTTTTTTTGTTGTGATGTGGATTTTCTGCCAAGAGCAGTCCGGTGGTTGTGAACAAATACCGAAAAGGCATCAAGAGGACCACAAGTTCCTGAGAGTCTTCTCACCACTGCTCAGGCTCAGTTTGTGATCAGACAGGAGATTGGCTTATTGAGTGAGCAAGTCAGAGCATCGAGCTCTTATCAGAAATAACTACAGGAGCCTCGTGAGACCAGGTTTTTAAACAAAAGTGCATAAATTTAAGAAATCTAGAGAAGTACAGGCAATTGCAGAAGAGCGAAGATGAGGAAAGAAAGCAGCAGAAAAGCACATCTGTGAATCGGGAATTCAGAAGATAAAATTAAATTCTGTGGAAACTCATGTACTTTAAAGCAAACAGCACAGTTAATTTGAGTCTCTGTCTCTCTCTCTGTGTGTGTGTGTGTGTGTGTAGGTGGCACAGTAGACATCACAGTACATGAGATCCAAGAAAACCATTACCTAAAGGAGCTACACAAGGCAACTGGAGGTGGATGGGGAGGCAACAGAGTGGACGAAAACTTCACCAATTTCCTCAAGGAAATATTCAATGATGGTGTATGGGATGAATATGTGAAGAAGCACCCTACCGAATTACAAAATATGATGTACAACTTCAGCCTACAGAAATGCTCTGCTAGCAGGGAGGCAGTCTACATACATTGCTACTACAATCTGACCAGAGTGGCAGAGTCCAAGAAGGACATCTCCCAGTTCTTTGAAAAAGCAGCAGGAACTGTGTGGTGTGATGGGACAATCATGATTACATATGAGAAAATGAAGAGCTTGTTTGACTACAGTATCAACAATATCATTTGTGCTTTGAGGGAAATTCTTTGCAAACCTGAGATGGACAAAGTCCAGTACATTTTACTTGTGGGAGGCTTTGCATCCAGCATCATCCTGCGAGATGCAGTCAGGCAGGCCTTTAGCAGCAAGTATCACATCCTTTGTCCCATGGAGGCCCAGGCAGCCATTGCAAAAGGAGCTGTTTTATTTGGAGTTAATCCACACATCATTACCTCAAGAATCAGCTGTAGGACATATGGCTTAAGAGTATGGGAGGAATTTGATGATGCTATCCATGATGCCCGTAAACGGAAAGTCTCAAAAACTGGTGACTATATTTATTGCACAGATCTCTTCCAGAAACTGGTGGAAATTGGGGAGTCAGTGAATATACATGAAGCTGCCCACTATGATTTCTATCCAGCAGAACCAGATCAAACAAAGGTAACCTTTGCCTTCTACTGTACAAAAAAACAGAATGCTCAGTATGTAGATGA
This sequence comes from Promerops cafer, assembly GCA_013398275.1. NCBI lineage: Eukaryota > Metazoa > Chordata > Aves > Passeriformes > Nectariniidae > Promerops > Promerops cafer. The sequence continues at coordinate 219,265 of VZSE01014770.1, read as the reverse complement.
GGAAGGGATGGAACAACTTGGCTTCTGTGTAGTGCCATCACCAGACACAAGGCTGGGGAGAAATCGCAGGCTGAAGGTGGAGATTAAATTTGGGCTCACAGAATTTAAAGCCACCTGTACTGATGTTACTTCCCAAGAAAGTCGGACAGTTATAATGGATTTTTTATCTTATAAATACTCATCCTATTGAACAGATCTTAGATGCCTTTTCCAACCATTATGATTCTAACAATTCTATGACTTCTACAATAGAGGAGACAATTGGACCAGTAAGTCCATTATGCAACACAGGAAAACTACTAGTCTGATTCTATGGTTTCTTCCAGTCCTCACCTCTTCTTTCAGTCCAACACCTCATTTTCTCTTATATCTGACAGATTTTTCTGCTGCTAATATCTCATGCCCTTTTAGCTTGCATCTCTGAACACAATAGTCCATATCACCAATACAGCCATCTGTGACTTACCTGTGTTTGATGCAAAGCCTCTGGACTGGTGTCTAACTTCCACATAAAGCAGCCCATAGCTGTTTATTTTAGCCTCATGTCTTCTTGCAGTTACGTCTTCTCTTTCTCTGACATCAGGTCACTTTATCTGGAGTCCACGTTTAATTCTTCTGGGGGTAACATTCAGTGGATTTCTGTTTTCTTCAGAATATCATTTTTATAAACTCTGTGTGTAATTAAAGCTCCAGTGTCTCAGACAAGGGAGTTGAATGAACCAGTCTAGGGGCTTGTGTCCAAAACCTGTGGCAGTGTTGTTTCCATTAAACTATTGGGTGGTTGATCTCATTAATTGGGCAGATATGAATGCCAGATTGTAACATTACAGATATGAATAGTGCATATGCTGCTGCCTGATGCCTCTGTCCAGCTCTGGGTGCTCTGCATCTCTGATTTGGGCATGATATTTTCTATATCTCTAAAAGCTGATTTCTTTCCTCCTGCCTGCAGCACCTGTGCAAAAGTTCAGCACTGTGAAGGCTTCATGGGCCTAAATTTGTCCACGAAAAGGATGCAGTCCTGCAGTGTGCTGGGTCTGGCTGAGGGGGAGTTAACTTCCTCCATAGTGACCCTTATGTTGGTGTGTGTTTTGGGTCCAGAATGATGCTGATAGCACACATGATTCGGGGGGTGAGAGGTGGGCTGAGGTTTGTGGAGTTGGCTTTCACCCCCTTTACTAAGGATGTAAAGTTTCTCTGCTGAACAACAGCCTCCACCAATGCAAATTCTTGGTTAGCTGGATACAGTGCAAGAAAACTCAGCACTGTCATCCTTATTAGTTGAATGATCATGTTAGAGTCACTGCTGACCATGTACTGAATGTTGTTAATCACGAGAGCAGCGTTCAGAAGACCAACCTGCATATATGCTATGCTGTATGATATATAAAAGTGGAACGATTTTGAAATTACTACCTTTGCTTTCACACTTAAAATGTTATGCATGCAATAAAAATATTCCCAACAGACACCTTTGTGCATTTCTACCATGTCGGGTGGTACCACTCCGTGCACTTCGTAAGGGCTGTTCTGGGGGCTAGGTCCCAAGAAGCTGAGTAGTCCTGCTTTTTTCTTACCCTTTGCATTTGGTATTTTCACCAGTGGAAAGCCCAACACGGCTCCACCCAAGCTCACCAATGCCCTGGAATGGGAGAGAGAAGTGTGGCAGCAGGGAAAGCCTTTCCCACCCATGTGCTAGGTGGGCTTTGGGATTCAGACATTGACACCAACAGTCATGACTGCAGCTCCTAGTTTTGCTTGTTTTGATGAGCTGATTATGTTGATAACCTCAGATACTGAGCATGAGCAGATGCAGGTGTTTGTCCTTTCTGTGAAAGCAGCACTGAGTGTCAGGATCTCGGGCTAAGCATCCCTGAAACCTGGCAATACGGGGGGCTCTACCCTCAGCCTGACACTACCACGGGTGTTGGGAAAATAAGAGTTACAGCTGCTGAGCCCCTGGCTGCCATCCTCTGAAACGGATGTGTCTGCTGAACTGGGGATTAACCCCATTGAACAACAAATAGTGTGGGTTGTTTATGCTAAAAATCACAGAATCACAGATCCTCAAGTTTCAAGGATAAGAAAAGACTGCGGTTTGCAGTGCCTGTAACCAGGACATCGATGAGCTCTAGATGTGTGATGGCTGCTGGATCTTAAATGGCTGAGTGACTAGAAGGTGCCACCCATTTCTGTGGCTGGATCTTGCTGGCTGCCTTCTGCCTAAAGCATGTGGTTTCTTGGAAACTGAGAGAAAGCAATCCCCACTTTGCAATACTGACACCATTTCCTGGCAGCAAAGTGGGAGGCACATCCTCTTCTCCCCTGGCTGGGGATAGAGAGAGGAACAGCTTTGCCACGGCCCAAACACCATGGCTGTGCTTTCTGTTCCAGATTTCCCAGTGCCATCTGGCTCTCTGGCCTGACCCTGCTTGCTTGATGTCAGAGGAAATGAAAGATTCACAAAAAGTTCACAGTAACTTAATACGTTAGCCTTGAAACCATGACAGTGGGGTGCTGGAGCAATGGAACCATGAAGAGACCCTAGGAACAGAATGCTATAAATCCTTATGTCCTTGACAAGTAACGGTTCAAATAGATTCAAGCAGAAACTACAACAGAGGTTTAACAAAATAAGATTAAACAATAACTTAGCAAGAGGTGATAGGATGTAAAGACAACCTCAAGTTACCTTAGATGATTATAATGTTAAAGAACACATCCCCAGGGGAATTTGTATGTAGAAATGAGAGGATAATGAACTGGACTGAGATCAGCACATGCACATTAAAAATTTTGTTACACAAGCATGAATGACCAATCTCCTGTTTCTGTATGATTCTTTTTTGGTTATCTTTTTGTAAAAAGGACTCTGCTTGTTTTCCAAAAGGTTGGAAAAGGCCTGGCCTGGCCTGGCCCCCTATTCTTCAGACATGTAATAAAATCATGCCTCGACTCAATGTGTTGATTGACTTTTGCACACCAGGATTCATTTCTTTAGGGATAACATCCTGAGGAGCTTCACCCCTGTTAGAAAATATGTCTCTTCATGCAATAGAAATTATGCTTGAGAGGATTCACTTCCTTTGGCATAATAAACAAACCACAGGAGAGGAAAAAGAAATAAACCAAGCACTCATCCTCTTGCCCACATGTGGGGAGGTGTCAGCAATGAGTTCATGATTAAACAGCACAATTTTCCTAGCTTTTCCATTTCCAGGCCAAAATAAATAGGTTTCTGGAGCTTTTTTGTTTCAATTGCTAGAGATTGCTGAGATGTAGCATAGATGTATATAGCCCTGTCAGAGATGTCAAAACTTTATGAGGGATTATTGTGTTCATCTTACAAGGACTTGGCAAATCATGCAAGGGGAAAATAGAAGATAATTTTCCAAAACACTAAAAGTAACACCAGAGGATGGAAGAATAGAAAAGCATGTCATAGAGAGAGCATGGTGGCATGCTTGAAGGAAGATGTCATTGCTTTGTCTCATCAGGGATTGCCCTGTGCTGCTGACACCTGGCTTGGTCACAGACAAAACTGACACACTGCGCCCCAGAACTGAACCAACCAAGTAAGATTAGTGTGCCTCCATGGAAACATGTTTAAGAAATGGCACACTGAAAAGGGAGAGACAAGTTCAGGGCAGGTACAATATCCAATGGGATGATGACCAGTGGAAGAGCCCATGCTGGAGCAGTTGAGTAGGACACAAGAAGCAGCAAGAGCAAGGGACTCCCACGCACCAACCCCAGCTCCTGCACCACCCATGGTCTCACCAAAAGGTCTGGTTGTAACCTACAGCATGGGGTGAGGAAACAGGACAGGGGGAAGTGAGGCACCTAAGTGTTGGTTGGCTGGTTTGTTACATGGCAATAAAGTAATTGGATTGAAATTTCTCAACTCAAAATAGGTATTTTTTGGCCCATGACAGGATGTCTGACTATATATCAAGGGATGGAGCATGTTCATACTGCAATGTCCCAGAGGAGAACGGGGGAGAGCAGAGAAGTCTCCCAGGGAATCATAGAATGTTTTGGTTTGGAAGGGACTTTAAAGATCATCTAGTTCCAACCCCTCTGCCATGGGCAAGGACACCTTCCACTAGACCAAGTAGCTCAAAGCCCCATCTAGCCTGGCCTTGAACTCTTCCAGGGATGGGGCACCCACAACTGCTTTGCAGCTTTCTATCATACTGCTCTTTGTTTGCTGTGTGGTAAAAGGGGAGAGGGAGGCAACAGGGGACAGATTTCAGTGAAGTCATTTGAGGCCTCCCTCAGCAGTAGTGGGACACAACCCCACCAAGACCAGTCAGTCTCTGTGAGTTTGCAGCCAGCACTTTCCTTCTGCCCTGGGGTATCAGGCTGGCTTTTCTTGACACGCTGCATATTTTCCCCTCACACCTGTTCCTTCCCTCCTCTAAACCATCCCAAACAATATGAGGTTTTGTCTGCCCTCAGCATCCAGCAGCAGTTTCTCAAGCCCCTTAGCTCTTATTTTGCGTGCGTGCCCTGGACTTAACCAGAACATTCCTGCCAGAGGTTAAGCCCAAGCATTGCATGGATAATCCATGAAAACTTTTTGCCTCCACTTCCAAGTAACCATGACTGTAACAAATTCAGAGATGCTATCTGCAGCTCTACCCTGGCCCTTCTTCCACCCCTTACCTCTCTCCCAGGCAGCCAGGGCTCAGAAATAGGACAGAGATTCCAGCTGCAAGCCAAGAGGGTTAGGAAAGTGAAATGCCTGTGCTCCTGGCCTGGCTGTGCTGCACTCTTTACCTCCAGTGCTAAAATGAAGTGGCTTTGCAGGGCACTATGGCCATGGATGCTGTGCCACGCTGCCATCACCACCCCTGCAACACCGTCATTTTGGGCTGGCAAAGCCTCCAACTCATGGGACCAAGGCTGGGAGCAGCTGTGGGGTGAGCCCCTGTTAAACCAGAGGGCTGTGGGGAAAGCAGTGACCATGGCATGAAGGCAGGACGGGAGAGAGTTGCTGGAGCTGGAAACAGGATCTTTGACTGAAAGACCAAAGAGTGCCAGGGAGAGGGGATGGCAGGGCACCACAGTGCCCTCAGCACAGCAGCACTCTTGGGAGAAAACCAGGAATATTAGTGCTCAGGCAAGGATCACCTTCAGGAAAAATGAGCCAAGCACTGGCTTTGGCAGGGGTGAGAGGGGAAGAGAATTGGTATTTTTTTCCCCACCGAAAACTGCCTTTTTTCCCTTCTCTCCTCAGACAGTGAGACCTTTGCTTTGGCACTTGACCTACGACTACAGGGCTAGTCCTTCTCCTCATGTGGTTGGTTTCTTTCCTGATTAAAAGTGATTAGGTAGCTCTAAAACCTGCAGAAATGTGACTGAGGGGAACAGAGACAAAGAGACCCTTCAAGATCTCTTAAATCCCCAGGGCAGTATTTAGAGAGCCCTGAGGAGAGAACTGGAGCAGAAAGACCCTGCCAGGACCTCCCTGTCCTTCTCTCTCCTGCTGCACCCTCTGTTGCCAACATCTCCTCCACCATGTCACTCTCTGAAGCAGAGGTGCAAAGTGCCCGTGGTGCCTGGGAGAAGATGTATGTGGATGCTGAGGACAATGGGACAGCTGTGCTGGTCAGGTAAGGAAAGAGCCCATCCAACTGCTGCCCCCGAGAGGTGAAGGAGGAACAGCAAGGATGGAGTAACTGCCTAGGAGCATGCCTTCATGTTTTTCATGCAGCCCTTGCTAGGAAGAGAAGCAATCCACACAAGGAAAAATAAAAAAGAAAGGGGTAAGGGGGTGGGAAAAGAAGAAGAGAAAAGAACAGTATCTTCACCCATGTAAGGTAAAGAAAAGAAAATGTGGTATGAAAGAGAATGGGAACAAAACATGGGCCTTATTTCCCTCTTCGTCTTTACCTCTAAACTCTTTTAATGCTTTTTTTTATCTCAGTATTTCACTTCTGATTCTCCTTCAGCCTCAGTCCATCTGTTCCACTGTATTATACCCTTTCTGTGGACTTTCCTCTCTTAGTTTCCATCCTCTTTCCCTCTCTTCTGTTCACCTTTCACATATTCCACTCTCATCTGGGACTTACATCACCTCCATAAGCATGGATCAGTTCAAATACTATTTCTGGTTAGCTTAACTCTAGACATAATAAAAGCATAACAGAACATAACTTGCATTTCTAGATAAAACAGATAAAACTATTTACGTGAACAGATAGAACTCTGCGTAAACAGATAAAGCTATATGCATAAATTTTGAGTAAGGACTGACTACTTTTGTAGTGTTTTGTACTTTAGAATTAAGCTTAAATTACTGTAAAAAGAATGTTTTAAAATTGTGTTTTTAGCTAATTAGATGATTTATAGATAAAACCCCCTGTATTAGGGTGAGAAAACAACAAGAAAAAGAAAAAACGTGTGGGGCTGTTGCTGCTGCTACTTCAACTTGAAACTCTATACTAGAAAGCTGCTATTACTGCCTCTGCTTGAGACTCTATGCCAAGTAGCTGCTGCTGCTGCCTCTGCTTGGGACTCTATTCCAAAAAGCTTTAGCATGGACCTAAATACTTTAAACTCTTTGCCTTCAAGACTAATATATTCATACAATAAATAACTTTACAACAACTAACAACTACTCCTGTCTCTTTAAAGACCCAAGAAAATCTCGACAAATGGTGCTCCGTGTGAGGATCGAACATTTACCCCTCCTTCCAGCTTTCTTGTATATCACACCTTGTGCCTGGATTACCCTCATGAGGCCTTACATGCTGCTCTTTCCTTCTGCTGGCTACACCATCTGAGCACAGTTAGGGTCAGAAATGCAGCCATAAAATGTTAGTAGCATGCAGTAGCTTGCCTCCCTGGGGTAATGTACTCTACAAGGTTTTGCTTTAGTGTCCTACAGCCCCAGACCTGCCTATAGAGAAGTTCAGGGCTTCCCAGGACAAGAGAGACATGGCCGTAATGGAAAGAGTCCAACAAAGGGCCAGGAAGATTATGAGGGGATGGTAGTATCTCTCCAGTAAAGAAAGGCAGAGAAAGCTATGACTGTTCAGCCTGGAGAAGAGAAAGCTCAGGGGAATCTTGTCAATGTGTACATGAAAACCTGAAGGGAGAGTGCAAAGAAGGCAGAGCCAGGCTCGTCTCAGTGGTGCCACGAGACAAGACCAGAGGCAATGGGCCCAAACTGAAACACAGGAGGTTCCCTTGAACATCAGGAAACAATTTTTTTTACTTCTGAGTGCAACTGAGCACTGGCATAAGTTGCCCAAAGAAGTTGTTGCATCTCCCTCCATACATGGAGATACTCAAAAGCCATCTGGCCATGATCCTGGGCAACTAGCTTGACCAGTGGTATTGACCCAGATGACCTCCAGAGGTTCTTTCAAGCCCAACTATTTTGTGACTCTGTGAAATGCAGTGTGGAATTTGCTATGGATATTTCAGGTGGATAACCAGTTTAACCAATGGAGCAAACTGTTTTTTTCTGAAGAGTTTGACCAAGATGACTGTAATTGATCAAAGGCAATTTCAAACACACTGAATTGTGTTACTTTTGAATAAATGGAATGAGCAGTACCCCATACTCAAACAACAATCCGTCACAGACAGTAAGAAAGCTTTGTAGTGGACTATAAGAAGGGGTTAATTAACAAAACCAATAGTGGGGTTTCTCTATGAAAACATCCACCAGTATCACAGTGGTCATTCTTCCTGTCCAGAATATCTTTGGGACTATTAAACTGTCACAGTCACCCCATGTGAATGTGCTCCTACTTCTCTGTGAAAGTAACACAGAGTTAACAGAGAAAATACTAACTTTAGAAGGAGTGGATTAAGTTCATTATGGGTTTTAAGGTGGAACGAGCAAAGGAAATGCCCTGGGGAGAGGCAAGGGAGAAAGGACTGGCTGCTATGTGCATGGGGGTTATGCACAGGTGCAAAAGGCAAAGGAGAAACAAGGAATGCAGAAGTGTCTGTTCTAATAAAGAGAAGGGGAAAAGGGACATAAACGCGTAAGGCAAGGCCTGGAATGTGCGGCCATGTCTGCACTGATACCTTGGTCCACAAGTCAGGACGTCTCTCATTCCTCAACAGGATGTTTACCGAGCACCCAGACACCAAGTCCTACTTCACACATTTCAAAGGCATGGACTCTGCCGAAGAGATGAAACAGTCAGATCAAGTCAGGGGCCATGGCAAGAAGGTTTTCAGTGCCATCAACGACATGGTGCAACACCTGGACAACTCCGAGGCTTTTCTTGGGATAGTTACCCCACTTGGCAAGAAACACGCCACCCAGCTGAAGATTGACCCCAAAAACTTTAGGGTGAGTGAGCAGCCCTCTTCCCAAAGGGTGTAATTGTGAGGAGGGCATTTTTTCTCCTTTGAGGTGTAGAACTGAGGAATACAGGCTTTGTATGTAGGAATACATATATATGCCTCAGAGAATGGAGGTGGTGGAACGTAAGAAGGTTGGTGGTGGAAGATGGCAGGAGTGAGAGATCTGGCATCGGGGAGGAAGATGGTGTACAGTAGATGTGGTGCAGGCAGGTGATGTGGTGGGAGCTGCACAGCTGCCCATAAGCTGTAGAAGGTTTTCTCAGTGCAATACCATTCCCACACCTGCCACTTAGTAACAAGATACAGAAAAGCAGTTTAACACTGGACTTCAGTCCCTGATGTATTTTTTATCTTGTAACAGGAGCTGAGCTTTACCAGGCCAACTAAACCAGCTGTTATTGAGCAACAATGACAACAGCATTGTCATCATTAAACAAACTCAAATAATAAATACAGGATCAAATTACTTGCTCAGATCCACCTAAGGTCACTAGCAGAGTGCATTTATAACTATTCTGTCTGCCTTACACAGCAAAAAGAGGCACCTTCTGACAAAGATCATTTCCAAATGAAGGTGATTTTAAAAGCAGTGGACCCAATTTTCAATGAGCGGGAAAATAAGTGATGGTTTCTGGCTGAAAATACTTTTTCAGGGTAAAAATGCACACAAAACAATAAATGCTGCTCAGGAAAGGAGTTGGCATTTCAAAGTATACCACCTACCTAGTGACTGCAAGGACTCTGCTACAGAGCACTGGATAGTAAATGAGCAGGAAAGATTAGGGAAAAACTTACTCCCAAGCCATGTATTCCATAGGTGTCCAACGAAGGGCTCATCATGGCCTCTAAATACTTGGGACAGTCCCCTGCCTGGAGAAGCATTGCAGTGGATGGATGAAGCATATCAGTCCTATACAGCCATCCTTAATGATAGGTGCAGTCAACATTAACTAGATACAGGGTAGTTAAAAACACCAGCAGCAGTTTTTTGTGAATTCTATAATGCACCTTATTTTCCATGCCCTGTTACAAGCTCTGCAGGGTTACAAGTTCTGCAGGTACAATTCTCATGTGCTGTGAATTGATCTTGTACCCCCTTCTGCCATCCAAGAGTCCCAACTAAAGATATCTAAGTTCTTATGCCTCTAATATGGAGAAAAGTTCACACTGGTTGTTTCTTCCCTTCTCCTTGTTTAGATTATCTGTGACATTATCTTGCAATTGATGGAGGAGAAATTTGGTGGAGACTGCAAAGCTTCCTTTGAGAAGGTGACCAATGAAATCTGTACCCACCTGAACAGTATCTACAAAGAGGAGGGTTGGTGAGGATGTGTACCCTCCAGGCTCTTCAAACAACTTGCCAGCACTGATTTGCTGCTTTTGGGCCCCCAGCCACAGCTGGAAAAATTAAAATTTAAAAATTAAAAAAGGCAAGAAAAAAGGCTTATACAATATAGATATCAATGTAAATAATTTCCTTAGCAAACTGAGTTTCTACAGCTAAACAAAGCCCGCAGATACATCAAAGTCAGCCAACAAATCCTGATGTGCTTTGCAGTTTCAGTATTTCAGGTGGGTTCCTCTGGCCATCATTTAAGATGGTGACTTTAAGCTTTCTATTCCTAAAAGAAAGACTTGTTCCTTCCAGCAGCACCAGCAGCTCTTTGGCTCACCTACCACCACTGCATCCTCACGAATGACAGGAAGGAGACCATTTTGAAGCATCTCCAGAATCTTGGTAGAGGTCATTATTTAAGAGGCATGAGTATTGTTTTGTGTTTGAAGTTAAACAAGGGAGAAGTGGTGTGTGGGAATGACCAACATCTGGGAGAGACATGAGGAAAGTCCCACCTTGCATGAGCCAGGAGAGTCACCAAACCTTGGTGTCTCAGAGCAGCTTTCAGCACAAGGGATGACAACACTTGAGTGTGGTCACCACGGGACCCCTCTGGCAGGGATGAACATCTCCAGGGTGTGGATTTCACTGTGTTACTCCCACGAAATTACTTGGGTTGAGTTCCCACATTAAGCAAGAGTAGAGCTCACTGGCTCTTGTGCACTCAAAATGCACCCAGCTGCTGGAGACTGCTGCCTCGCTGCGTGGGCAGCACGGGGGGCTCAGCCTGGCATGGGACTCGTCCTGTCCAGTCACACAGCCTGAGCCTCCCTTCAGTGCTTACTGGGTTCTGAACTATTTAATTGCTTTTCTTTGTATTCCTTAGACTTGGTGAAATGATCAGCTAATAACTGCGAATAACCACATGCTGGTTTGCTTCAGTGTAATGCAATAAACACAGAGAAAGCAGATGTGCCCTCTCATTTGCTTCACAGAAAAGGTGATGTGCAGCAGTGGCAGCTGGTTACAGTGCACATTTACTGGAGGTATTGGGGGGTTTCCAAAACCAGCTCAATCCTCCACCCAGGCACCCATCACACTTGTGGCAGTCAGGCATCTCATGGTTTTCACTTAACCATGAAGCAACAGTTTTGTAAACAAGTAAAAATGCAGAGTTTTCCTTCATTCAACATGTAGTTTTCCTCACCCACTGCATTTGGCAAAGAATGCTAAATCCCAAAGTCCAGAAGAGGAACTCTAGCCAGAGGGGAAGGCTGCTTTATTTGCTTCAGTGTTCTGTTCAGCTCAGGGAGAAAGGGAAGCATATTGCACAGCATTGGCAAGGACTGTAAAAAAAGAACAAGACGTGTAAAAAAATATTCATAGTCTCAAATCTCTCTGAGGGAGTACAAGTAGTTAAAGCTCTGAAAAGAGGTGGTGGCAGTTCTTAACTCCCATTGCTCTGCTGCAAACCAGTTTGAGTTTAGGAAGATTTGAAGGCAGCAATTTGAAAAGTTACAGTGGTTCCAATGCAAAGTCCCCACCCACTTACCACCTTCTAGAGATGGAGACAAAGGCTCAAGCTGGGCTGAAGGTGCCTGAGGGCCAGTGCTGTAAAACTGCCTTCTTTGCAGCCTCTCTGAGCCAGCACCTGGACAGTTTCTAACCCTTGTGCACTGAACTGACCATCACCATCAATACTTTACCACAGTCAGCATTTGTCAGATCATTTCAGCCTGGGAAAGGGCTGTACAGCCACAGCAGCTCCTGCTGCTCTCAGGCCCTTTGTGACCTTGCTGGTGTCCAGCCCTGCTTTGTTGCTAGTTAATCCTACCTTTCTGATGGTGCACCTCCTAGAACTCTGCTTGCCTGCAGTGCTTTGGCAGCACCACTGAGCCTAGGGGAAGGGATTTGGGACTGCAGTTGCCCCAGCAACAGGAAGTGAAAAGCCAGAGCCAGGTAAGTCATGAGAGAACTCTAATTGCCTGCTGACTCCATTATATGCCCACAGAGAGGAAAGCAGGGATAAAGGGGAGAGCCAGGGCTACAAACATTTCTTCCTCTTTCCTTGTATTTCCAGCTGCTTATACAACTCCTGCCCAGCAGTCTGTGGCCACCCAGTTTTGCAAACTGCAGGGAAAGACAGATTTCAGGTCTTCCTGAAAAGAATAAATAATTACATATTAACAAGTGCAAGAATTTATGAAGCAAGTGGAAAAAAGTGATCAAAGCAAAAAATCAAAGAGCAAGAACCATCTTGAAGGACTGGATGAAGAGTGCATTAACATTTTTTATAAGCCCCTGCATCAGAAGAAACTAATCTCTACTGCCTTGGAATAAAGGACAGTGATACTGAGAAAGGTGGCATGTGAAATATGGGACAGAGAACAGTAAACTGGAGGGGTTATCAGGTGCTGCACGCCCCTACACAACACTCTGCACACTGCCATTGCCTCTGAAGCATGTCTCAGTCTGCATTTATACTTAGTTTAATGCTGACTGCAACCTCCATCTGCTGTGTCCCTACAGCTAAACCCATCTGCTTGGATGTACCCACCCATGCCCGTGGCTGCCTTGCACTGGCCCCAGGGGTCTGAAGTCTTCCTACCATTCTCTTTTCAGCTACATAGATAATCCCTGCTCCAAGGCTACTTAACATTTGCTCCTCCCTTTGGACTGGCTTAGAGAGCTGGTTTACCTTTTTTCTCCCATTGCCCCTGGGGATGGGTAGTGCAAGATAGGCTGGACAGAGAGGGGCTCTAGGGCAGGGCTATCATTCCATTGTAGCAATGGAATGGTAACTCCCAGATTCAACAGCTGGTGGAAGGCAAGGGGACAGAGGAACAGCCTTCTGTGCCAGCTCCACTGGCAAGTCTCATGTTGGGTAACGGGATACAGTGGCTCTAGGCCAAGCACCTCTGCTTGGAAATGTCACTATTTTACTGTGTGGTCCCTCCTGCTGCAGTGGGAAAAGCAACACACAGGTTGTGTGGCACTGGGCCAGACTGCCCAGGGAACTGGCTGAGTTGCCTGTGGTGGTGAAACAGCAGGCCAGTGGCCTTACAAACTGAATCCCGACCTGAGCTGACAGAAGCCGTGAGAAAGCTGACAGCTCTTTGGGAGAACAGAGTCCTGCAGCAGTGAAAAACAACTTGTTTTCCTTGAGGAAGAGCTCTAGGACTGTGGAAAACAACCTACTTTCCCTGAAAAAGAACTCTAGGACTGTGAAGAACACTAGCCACCTGTATAAACTGTTTTTGCAACTGTTAGGTAGAAGAATAGAAACAGTATGTCACAAACAACTCTCTGGGCAGGTACACACCAGGGGATTGAGTGACCAATCAATAAAGGTAACAACTTATTACTGACCAACCAGGGATTGACATGGGATGTTCTTTAAAACTCGATATGGAGACATGTGAATAAACCAAGGTTTTTTTGCTCCATAAAATGTGTGTCCTGCATCTTTCTTTAATGAGCTCCACAGCAACAGTTGTCATCCACGGGGGTAGTTGGAAGGCATGAAGATGTGGCACTTGGGGACCTGGTTTAGTGGTGGGCTGGGCAGTGCTGGGTTAATGAGTGGATTCAATGATCTTGAAGGGCTTTTTCAAGGTAACCAATTCTATGATTCCATGTTCAGGAGATGATCTCACTTCTGATAATGTGCCATTCTCAAGCTCCTTACCTAACCTTTTTGTTTTGCACTCCCCTGACTAATCTGGACTGGTTATGAGATATGGGAATGATGCTTGCAGGTTCACTGCAGTTCAAACACTTAAAATCAGTTATTTACTTTTTCTGCTCCTTTTGTACATCCTCAGTTTGATAGAAACTGCTATGGAGCTACAGCTGCATCAGCAAAATTTCCAAGATCTCAAAGGCTGATGCTCAGCTACAGCATCCCTAGGTTCCTTCAAGAACTCCATTTCATAATCTATTTAACCATTTTTTTTAAGACTAAGGTTAGTCCATATCACTCTTCAGCTGTCCAGCAGGAAATACCTCAGTTTTGCACTCCTGGAAATTAAGGTCACTGGGTTCTGATGAATGGAAGATCCGTATTTAGGCACAACTCTCCTCTTCCGGTAGATGCTCCAAATCTTTTGCATCCTAAGTGTGTTTCATCAGTCATCTTAATTTCTTCTTCCCAACTGTACTTCAGTCCTGTATTTCCACAAGTAATTCAGATTATTTTATGAGGGAATCCAAGATAAACCTTACCTTCTTGCTTTAGTGTGGTACCTCCTCTACGTAAGGGAAGGCCCAAACACAGTTCCTGTTCTGTAACTAAATTGAAAAGCCATTTTTGTAAAATGGATGGCATATTATCCAGAATTTGCTAGTGTGGAGTCTAGGCACTGTTTTGTCACAGTATGCAAATCTCACCCACCCTCTCTTCCTCCCCCTTTTTACAATACAAAATTTCTAGTTGCTGGCTGCATGGGGAGACAGGTCCTCAGTATTTCTGGAATATCACTATTCAGGAAAGGAATTCCAAAGGAATCACTGGTATTTGTGCTATGTAAGATATATCTAGAAATGACCGGTCACCTTTTGTCACACCACTAGAATTCCATTAACAACTATGTGATGGTAGATGTTATCAAACACTTACACTCTGGCTGTACCAGATGGACAAATACTGGTAACTTCCATTCAGTAAGCACCTGGGCCATCCAGGAAATCAAGAAACAGTCCCAGGAAGGAAACTCATGCTCAGAATTCAAATGAATAAATAAAACCAAAAAGGTTAAGTAGTTAGTCATCATCACTTTGGGAGCTTAAAATGATGTGAATTCCAAGTGGAATGTGCAATACTAGATCCAAGTTCTTGCAGAGGTGTAAAGGTCCTGTTCTAGCTTTCACTGCCAGCCAGTACACTGCTAAATTATCCTCAGTGTTAGAATTATCACCCATGTGCTCTAACTATATAGAAGATGCTACAGAAACGACACTGAGGACAAATGCACAGAGTCAATGGTGTTACACAACAACGTTAGCAGGCCTTCGTAGGTGCTTGCACTAGGGAGAGACAGAGGCTGCAGAACCTGCTGGAAATGCCAATACATCATAACAAACACTGCTCTTAAGCATCACTATTAGGTAACTCAGTGGTGTGATCACAAGGAGGAAAATTTACCAATATCTAAATTATTCTGTGTGGGAGTAGGTAGTATCTGAGTAGTTTAAATACCCCAAAGCACCTTCAATCCAACAGAATGGACAGCAACCCCTTTATGTTTTGTCAGCAACATGGACTTGGATCAAGGGCGCCCTCAGCAAGCTGGTGCAGTCAACACACTGGAGGAAAGGGATACCACCCCCAGGGACCTCAACAGGCTTGAGGGGTGAGTCTGTGCAAAGCTCAGTTAGTTCAACAAGGCTAAGTGCAAAGTGCTGCACCTGGCTCAGGGCAGTCCCAAGCACAAAATCCAAGCTGAAGGATGAAGAGATGGAGAGCAGCCCTGCGGAGAAGGACTTGGGGTGAATGAGGGGCTGGACATGATGCAGCAATGTGCACTCACAGCCCAGAAAGCCAAAAGTGTCCTGGGCTGCACCCAAAGCAGCGTGGGCAGCAGGTTTTGATAAGGGATTCTGCCCCTCTACTTTGTTCTGGTGGGACCCCACCAACCCCACCTGGAGTGCTGCATCCAGCTCTGGGATCCTAAGCACAGGAAGGACATGGATCTACTGGAGTGGGCCCACAGGAGGCCACAAAGATGATCAGAGGGATTGAGCACCTCTTCTATGAAGAAAGGTTGACAGAGTTCAGGTTGTTCAGCCTGAAGAAAAGACTCGGGAGAGATCTTATAGCATGTTGTAGCACCTAAAGGGAGCCTACAAATGGAGAGAGACTTTTTACAAGGCCATGTAGTATCAGGACAAGGGGGAATGGCTTTAAACTGAAAGAGGATAGATTTAGATTGGGTATTAGGAATCAATTCTTTGCAGTGAGGGTGGTGAGGGGCTGCCCATAGAAGTTCTGGATGCCCCATCTTTGGAACTGTTCAAAGCCAGGCTGAGGGGGCTCTGAGCAACCTGGTCTAGAGAAAGGTGTCCCTGACCACAGTAAGGGGGTTGGAACTGAATGATCTTTAAGGTCCCTTCCAACTTGAAATGTTCTAGGATTCTGACTCCACAGGTTTCTGCTTTTGAAGACTTTAGAATAATCAGGATTGTAAGCGGAATGACTGCTTCTCCTAGTGCACATCTGTATGTTAAAAACTTTAATAATCAAGTATTTTTAAAAAGACTGAACTGCTAGTTAACCACCTTAAGAGACCAGTATATCCTTGTTAAGTTATTGGACAATATGGTTGCTTTTTAATTTTTTTTTATTTCTTTTGTTCTTAATTTTTGTTTGTTGTTGCTGGTTTTTTTTGTTTGTTTTAATACAATTAAAGATGTACTCCACAAGAAAAAGCAGAAAGAGTCCTTATGGAAAAAAACAAATATATTGAACACATACCAATCAAATGGTACAGATACGGGACTGGCTTTGATTTCAAAATTTAAGTAGAAATAAAAAAGATGTAATGCAACAGCTGTTCAATTTCCAATTCTAAATAGGCACTGTAAAAAGACATTTCCGCTTTCTTCAGCACACATTCCTGTCTAAATGCTCCCACTGTAATCAACTCCTAGGATCCCAAACAAAAATAAAACCCAACACTGGGAACATAATCTTAGAGTAAAAGTTAATATCCATCCACCCACCCTCTTACAAAAAAGCAAACAAAAAAAAAATCTCCCCAAATACAACCTTTCAATGCTGCTGTTTTGAATGGAGCAGAATTGGAGAATTTATAAAGGTTCAAAAGCACCCAAGGCAAGTAGTACAATATAATTTGTTCACTAACTTGTATTGGAAAGGAGATTAAAAACACTGAGATCTGCATCTTGGTACATAAAACTGTTGTCCTGAATAAAGAGAAATAATTCAGAAAAGTTTTACAACTTGGTGGAAGTCCAGGACCCAGCTTTAGGCATCATTATTTCATGGGGTTTAATTCTGACTTTGTTATAACCACTTTTATATACTGTACATCTACCCTAGTTGGATCAGTGTTGGAACTGCTCACTGGTGTCCCTTTGAACAACTGTAAACTAAACCAAAGTATGCAACTCCATAGGAAGCTAGAGATCAGGTGAATATACAGCCAGTTATATCTCCCCTGCTTCACGCTCCTCTGAGCTCCTTGGCTCTTCCGATCGGCCGTTAGCGCTTTCGTACGAACGTTTCTTGTCTTTGAAATCCCGCGGCGACCTCTCCCTCGAGCTTCTGTCTTTATCACGGGATGTTCTATCGCGATCTCTTGAGCGCTCTTTGTCTCTGGAAGATCTTTCTTTAGAGGATCTGTAAAGTGCAGTGTATTTGAGAATTCAAGTTACACATGAATTGGTAGCTATCAAACAGCACTTAAGATTTTATATTTTTCTTCTTTTTTCCAGCCCAGCTTTAGATTTATATAAACAGAAGTGTATGAGAAGACATCAAATCATCCTACCCTTCTCCCTTTTCTACTTCTCACTTCAAAAGACAAGTACTTTGAGGTAGGATTTAATCTACATTTATTACAGAGCCCAGATTCAGTTCAATGTGCTTACTACATCTCTTACCTTCAGCCTCCACCTCCAAGGTTACATTAATTGGAATTGAGTGGAAATTTCTCATCTCCAGTCTCTAGTTTAAGAACAGTGTCTAGCCTATCTCAGACTATAAATTACGAACTTAAAAAACACATTTAAAAACAGGAGTTTGCTTAAAAGTAGGGGGAAATTAACTTGCATAATTCTGGAAGGGAGGCTCTATATGACAAATACAAACCAAATCTGGAATTTGTTCTACAACCATATTTTGTTATAAGAATTAACCCTTGTGTGACTTGGAAAGGTTGGGGTAGTGTTCTTTTTAGATATTTTGCTCTGATAAATAGGCATTTTCAAAACCTTTATGATGGAGACAGAAAAGACCTGTTCTGTTAAACAAACTATGTAGTTATAAACTAAATTAGCTACCTGTATGGGAGAAAAATGGATTAGACATCCTCCTCTATATTGCCTTACAGATGCACTTAGGTCTGTTTTTGAAAAACATTCCATCTGTATTTTACCATGTTACTGCAATCACAAAATGTTCTAATAAAGACTTTTTTATAAAAGTTTTAACAGCTAGCCAATCATTTCCTTGTCAAAAAATTTGGTACTCTGGACTGTGAGACTGTACTCTCTCCACTTACAGAAAGTTACTGTCACTTAACCTCCGAACTTCAAAACTAAGGTCTGCAAAATGCTCCTCTACTAATTTCCTTTTGTAAGCTTACAAAGAAGTGACCTTTCATATTTGTTGCTCATCTGAAAAGCATTCCTTACAATGCAGTGTTTTGCAAGACTTAGTACTTGCAAAAAACAGATCCACAGGCATTACCCTATTCCACAAACTACATGTTACAGAAGAAAAACTACATGCCAAATAAGAGCTTCATCCTGGCGTTAGTGCAACTGCTTATCAAGTATCTTGTGCCCAAATCCCCTGCAGAAGTAACAAATGATTTAACTCCTGAAATAATTTGAACTGTAAGCCCTGCATGTGTGGCCACTTCAAAACCCGACCTTTTATCTTCTTGCAGGTCAACAGTCTCAGGGTTTTAAGACTGGGCACCCTTTCACTGTACTGGTCTCAAAGTATGCCACAGTGGGTAACCTATACAAGAAAGGAATCCTGTTTATGAGCAGACCTTCCTACCAAATGCCTCATTGTGCAATCCCAACTCTTTTAAGTTAGGCTCACCTCATTCGTGTAAACAAGCCAGCCAATCCTCAGGAGCAGACAGCAATTGAATCATTCAAAGGCAACAGCCCCAGCCTGCCCCCTGCAGTAGTCTTTCTATGAGAGGTCCTTGCAAAGCACAATCTCCAGATGCAGTGCAAAAAGTTTACTTTCAGGCATACCTAAACTTTTATCTGGTGCAGTTCACAACAGATGGACTCCAGTGCTGGGAACAAGAGCCCAAGGGAAAACCTGAATGTACTGACAGTAAGACGACTGCTGATATCCCCTGGGTTCAAATGAAAATCAGCTGTTTCACTTTCTATGCTGCACGAAACTGGTATTATCAATTTGACACCAATATTCTGTAGCACTCATCCAAAACATAAATAATATATAACCCTGTTATTGTTATATAAAAAAATAGAGAATAAATCACTCTGGTGTGTCAAATCAGAAATATGCTGAAGTTGTAACTGAAATCTGAGACAGACTCAAACTGTGTTGAAATTACTAAGTGGTAAGCATAAGCTTAATTTAATGTGAAAATTCCCACTGTGTGTTGGGAAAAGCCATTTATTTCTAGGGCAACATTTACCTCTTTTTGGAGCTGCGTTCTCGGCTCCTCTCCCTGGAGCTGTGCCTGCTTCTATGATGGCTGCGGCTCCGGCTGCGGCTGGTGGAGCGGGACCTGTGGCGGTGGCGTTTCTCACGGGATTTGGATCGAGTCCTTCTCTTCCGTTCCCGCGAGGCTGAGCGAGAGCGGTGTCTGCGGCGATCTCGGGACCTAGATCTAGGAACAGAGAGGGCTTACACCACACACTGCTCTCACCCAGCCACTCTCACCAGTGTACTGAGAATATTATGCATTCTATGTGTAAGCACATCTGTATAGACAAAGGCCTGCAGCATTCAGAGTCACTGCAGTGTCTGATTCACAGGCAAAAAGACAGGGGAAAGCAACATTAGAAAGGCTACAAACTCCTTTCTGACTCATGCAGACAATTTTATAGTTAATTCATGACTGTATGGCTACAGCACAGCCAATTCGGGCTCCTGAAAGCAAACAAAAATATGAAAAAAATCTACTTCTTTATATTTTAAACTAGTGTCTTTATCAAGCTAAGAAGAACTTGATGCAGTGACGGGGATCATCTGCCAGAATCTATGTGTTACGATGTTCTTTAAAAACTGGACTATATTGTTCCCCATAGCTACAACAACAAAACTAATCTGCAAGGTTCTAAACACTATACTAATTTGGTACTAATTTTTCTTTTCCTTTTTTCCCCCCCAAATCACTTTGCAATCATACCTCACTAGTGACCTTCACCTGTGCAGAGTTGAAAGAACACTCATACTATTCATAGGTGATCTGATGAGTTAACCTGGTGCTTGGTTTTTTGAAAACATGGGCTATTACCAAAAGGTATTAGCCAGAAGCTTTTGTAAAGAAAAAGCAATTCTCTGTGTTTTAAGTGTTACTTGGGACATGAAAGCTGCATTGTAATAGCCACGAAATAGATGTAGATGTATAAACTCAGTAGCATGATAAGTAGTGTACAAACACACAGAGAGATGACTATGTAACAGAAAGCTTTGTTTGTAAAGATGGACATCTTAAACTAACAGTGCTAGACAGTCTTAAAATGTTCCAGCTTGTGAAAGCCTAACTTCACCGCTGGTATTCCTTGTCTGCAGACTTATATACCTTTTGGCATGCTTGCTGTGGGATCTGGACCTGAAATAAATGGAAAATAGTAATTTTTCTTAAGAGAATCTCACTATCAAATAAAGTGCAATTTAGTAATAATAAACCAGACTAGTTGACCTGTTATTGTATTTCAATTGTTTTATTTCTTGTTTTAGTAGCAAGTATTTAAAGGCCTTTTATTTCGTGTCAACATCTTTGTAACACGTTTATCAGGAAACACATCCCTGTTTCGTGCTGGTTGGGTTTTTTAAATTTATTTTTGAGACTACTCTACTAGAAGTCCAGAAGATTATCTAACCATCTTTGTAACTCACACCCCTCCCACAGAAAAAGCTTACAGCTGAAGTCAGTATTCTCTTATTTCCTGACAGGCAAATAGTACCAAACTGCAAGAGATTTCAGAAATTCACACTGTTAACCTCTGAAACTTAACACATCGGGAGTTCAGGTTCCATTACACTCTAGCCCTACCAGGCCTGGAAGCTACGGTTTCATAGAAGAATAGGGAACTGCTTTCCTTAATCATACATTCAACTATTTCTAATACGGAAAATTTCTAACACCTCTAAAGAAAATTGCTAAGAGATGTAAGGAGCTCATATGTGTGTAAGCTCACATCTGTCACGTCTCAAAACAAGGTACACACCTGAAAACTATCTCAAAGGCCCTTTGTTCAAATACGTAGAGAACAATACTATCAGTAGTTTTTAAAAAGGCTTTTTATGAGAACAATTTCATGTTTTAAGATTCAGAATGAAATTCTATCTCAATCCTTCTAAGCTTCCAAGGAATGCAAACTACTGTAATTCTGCAAATTTAGAAATGTGTATGAACTATATCAGTTTTCTTATTAAACATAAATAGGTCATAATGTACATGGAATTAAAACAGATCCCTACCTCCTTAGTTTCTCCCTTTCTTCTCTTTCCCTCTCCTCTCTACGTTTCAGACGTTCCTGATTTCGCTTCTCCTGTTTATCAGCCACAATCCTCTGAAAGCAAAAGAATATATTAAGTTAGATTAAAAAACTTCTCACATGAAGGTGCTATAAAAATAATCTAGACAGTTAACATTCAGTTCTTTCCCTCAGGCATATCCCCTTTCCCTTGTGTATATTATTCCCACTCTCTTCCTCAGTATATAAACATATTTTTTTTTTTCTTGAAGAAACAGAAGTTATTGCAGAAGAGCTGCATGTGGGTGTTACACGAAGACCTGAAATATGCAGAGGTAAATATTAAGTTTTTAATAAAGGGGAATTCAGAACAGTAAATCATGCCTTTAATGTGAGAGTTTCCATGCCAATCCCATCATATTTTGGACACTGGGGAAAGGCAGAAAGGAATCAGAACTGGGAGAGTTAATTGTTTCTTAAAGGACTTGGTTGGGCCAACACCTAAGTTTTGAGGCTACTTGTTTCTGTATTATGACTGTGGGACAAAGTTAGAGCAGATGCTTCAGCTGATAGCCCCCAGGGTGAACTCACTACTACTGGGGACAAGGCACGCTCAGTAGAGGGCCCTCAGATGTGGAACTCACAACTGGAGATCTGGCCAAACCCAAGTCTTGCCACCTTCTGGACATGATGCAAGAAATTCAACTCTTTGTAAAGACCTTCTTCTGAGAGATGGAATTGCCCCAGCAGCATCTTGATTAGATCTCTGAGGAGAGCTCTGAGGAAGGAGGGGATAGTTATTGTTTTCTTTCTTTATTAGCAAAGCACTTTGAAAGATTAATTTATTGATGCTTTGGGAATGTGAAATAGTTATCCATGCATATTTTGTTCCAAATGGTGTAAATAATTAGTTATTTCAACTCTTTATGCCAAATTATATCTATATTTCCTCATATAACATCAGCAATTTAACTACAAGCAAGGCTTCTTGTTCAAGTGACTCTTTGCATAATTTCATGGAGGGATGAGAGGAAGCACACATGACCTGTTCTAGGCATCTAAGATTTAAGTTACACCAGCTACAGTTAGGAGCCTAAACTGCCAGCATCATCAACAGGAAGAGTTGGGCTCTCCGAAGTGTAAGTCACAGTATCCATGCAAGATAGCTGGAATATTACAGAACATAAACCAAGTCAATTAATTCAAATCCAGTAGCAGCAATTTCTGCTCTTTGGAATTCAACCAATTTAGCTACTGTCTTTAGTGATTTCTGCAGTTAAAATGCTTAATTGAGCTGTGAACTCCATAATTTGTTCATTAAGGTCATAAACGGCATCAGTGTTCAAATCCATCCTCTTGAAAACTACAAGTCCAGAATATCATTCCAGTAAGTCTTTCTTCCAGCATATGATTTCTGGTCAAGATAGGTTATAATATTCCAACTGGATTTCATACATTCAAGCTATAGAGAACATGCAACCTCCCCATAACAATTATTTCTGACTTCAAAATATACATAATTTGGTATTCCCACTTTAGATAGCTACAGCCTTGAGTTATTGGATTCTATTCAAAGTCATTTCCTAATCTTTGTCCAGGTAAAATAAACAAATTCAGTTTTAGTCATTCACCATACAGCAGGTTGTTTGAGTTCCAAGCATTTCTTTACATTTTTTTGGAAAACTTTTCCAAGTTTTCTCCAATCATCCTCCTTACTATATGCTCTTCTATTTTCAAGAGTCTCCCTATTACTTTTAGTCAATCATCTGGCTAAAAGCAAAGTTCATTTGGCTATCTCCTACGACTGCTAAGTATGTTTCAACATTGCTGTTGCTCATTCAAAATACAGTTCTCCATTCTACAACGAGATTCAAGTTCTTTGTTCCCAAGATGCATTACTTTGAATGTGTGTTTTAATCTACCTCAGTGCAAAAGAGGTCATCTTACAAATCTATCCAGGTAATTGATGCTAAATTAGAATGTTTAGTGTTTTTAGGCTAATGAAATCTGAAAGTTTAAAGTGATATGAAAAGAATTCACACACAGAGAAAGAAATATTCCATTAAGGTTGCCTGGCAAATAATAAGCAGGAGCACACACAAAAATTGTAAGAATGATTTACCCTGAGTTCCTCAAGCTTCTCTCTTATTTCAATAAATCCCAAATGTAGTTTTCCTCCAAAGTGATCAGCAAGTCGTCGGTCATTGTCATGAAGACCAAGGTAAGCTGAGCACACTTCACAAACCCGTAGCTTCTGCTGCTGAAAGCTAGAGGCAGGCATAGAATTCCTGTATACTTCCTAGAAAACAAAAACATGTGCTGTTACTTCAAAATGCACATAGACACAAGGATGACACTTTACCAAAGACACACTACAAATAACCAAATTCAACCAGAACACCCTTTAGTTAATTCACACTATTCATACATCAACTGTCTCACTGAGATACAAGGCATGTTTCCTTCTTTTGAAAATGGAACATATTTAAAAGCAGAACATCAGCAACTGGTTTTGCAATTTAAAAGAAAAAAAAGTTGGGTAATTACTACCTTAAGATTATATCACATAGAACGATGAACAACTTTTTCATGTACAGCAATGAATACACATTAAGACTACAATTACTATGTTGATGTTATTACGAAAATATGACACCAGTTTTAATTCTGAACCCCATTTAAAACAGTATTAGTTTCCTGAGAAATCTAGCTGCATTTTAAACACTAATTAAACATTATCTGAGCAAAATTTACCTAAAGACATTCAGATGACAGACCAGCAAGACTGCCAGCAATCCTTCTGGTACTATTGAAACAACTGCACATACTGGTTTCTAGAAATTTCAGTATCTTTGTGTAATACAATATGGAAAAGCTCTTGCTGAGTTCTGTCACCTGAACATTACAAGGATGATTTTGACTTTCCTGACACACAAGATATGGACTCTCTTTTAGTGAAGACAATGGATCACTTCACCGAAGCTTTCCCGCATGAGGTTACAACAGGGAGCCACAAGACCAAACCAGGTAAGTCAGTGCAACCATCACAGCCACAAACGTAGTGTCCACAGATGAAAGTGATCAATATAGCCAAACTAAGATAAATGCATCGTTTGTGGAAGGAAGTATAATTTTAATGATATAGGAGTGTATTGAAGGGTAGAAACTTTAACCGTACAAAGCAATTTCTTTAGTTTTATATGTAGCAATTAGCTAAGGAATTGACAGAGATGTCTTGCACCACACAAAGGCCAAGCAATTTAATATTTGACCCTGCCCTCTCCATCCCCCAAGCCTTACACAATCAACTTACTTCTGCTTCTCTCTTCTTTACCCGAGCCTTCTCCACTTCATCCATTACTTTTTGAGATTCTTCCACATTCCCATCAGCTCCGAGCTGTTCTACCTTGGCCAACAGTTTCCCAATTTCTTCATTCAATTCATGAACTCTTTCAGCCTTGAAAGACAAGGAAAGGCTTAACACAGGAAATACTTTTAATTATGGAGAACAATCTGAACTGAGTTATGATATGCAAACTTAGAAGGACAGAATTAAAATAAACACACAGAGAGAATGTCTCCAGTTAGCAGTGAAACAGAAAATGCCTCTGTGTAAAAAACACAGAAAAAGGCCGAGTTACCAAGTCTATGTAAAATTCCAGAAAAGGATTTTGTTCAGAAAAATTGAAGTAATTCACACTGTTGTCTATACCAGTCCTGAAAAATTAATATTTGTACAACCATTCCTCCTAGCATTTGCATATATGTGCAGAAAAATTATAGGGTTTTTTCTTCATTCAAAAAAGATCTAGAGAAAAGGACATTGATTTTGTTTACTTTATAGATGAAGTTTGGATCAAAAAGTGTAAGAATTACTAACATTTCTATAGCATGGATTCAGAGTCAAGTTTCTTGAGGTCAAAACTATCAGACGTCTCTTCCCTTTTTTCTCTTCTGTGCCTTAAAGGCAGTTTTAGGAAGGACAGAGAAAATGCATTACTTTTCCCCCCCCTTCAGAGTTGAATGATCAGATTTATTTTCAAAACGTGAAACTGGCTCCTTAGAAAACGTGGCCTCCAAAAAGACAGCAGTAACTCATCTGACATGCTTACTTTAGCCGCAACTTCAGCGCTGATCTCTTCTTGGGTTTCTGCTAGTCTTTTCTTAGCCACTTCCGTTCGCCGGTCGCAGTCTGCAATGAATGACTGCAGGTGGTCCATTGCCTGAAACATCAGTAAGAACAAGGATCAATGCTGTCAAGAATATAAATATTAGCTCTAAGGCTTCTTCAGTTTATTAAGGCTTCGTTTTCACAAGTTTTTATTAGTGATTAGTGAAACAGTAATCTACTGGTTTATGCTGACTAACCACATATATTCATACAAACAGTTTAAAAAATTATAGTCTACACATTGTTATAGTTTCTAAGTATTTGCAGAAATCTGGAAGTGAATCTGTCTTAAGACAGATAAGGAAGTAGTAGCAGTGAGTATTTCTAGTGGCATTAAAATTCTTGGAAGGCTATTCAGGATCACTTCATCCAGCCCTTAAAAGCAATACTGAAACTTTTTTCATTAGGGTTTAAGTAGGTATATTAACCATCCCTCCAAATAACAATTAAAAAACCTAAACCCTTTTGTCCTAGCAAAGACTAACCTCCTAGTTGGGAGTTCAAAACAAACTATAGTGTATGGAGACACAGTGTATGATTTGTTATCTCCAATATCAAATTACTTTGTTAAGTGTAGAATTTAAAACTCTCTTCAAAGCATGCATACAGAGCTTTAACATTTGCTTGCTATTTGACAACACTAAACAGCACTCTGGTTTATCACTCTCTGAGAGGCTGTTAACACTTCTACCTACAGATGACTACCAACACAAATTAGCATATAATCATGAAGAAGCAAGTATCTTTCATGCAACTGTGCCATGAGTTTCTCTGCCTCTTTATAAAATTGCTTTTCAAAAGTCTTCCTTCAGTCTGTAACAAAACTTAACATCTGTTCCTCAATTTATTCACCTAAGTACACAAACTAATGCTTTCTCTCCACCATTAAGACAAAATACATACATCAAGCTCAAAGAAGAAATCTTGATCTTTGGATGCTATTTCATAGTCTGCCCTTAATGCCAGGTCATGCACTTTCAGGCATTCTCCAAGGTCCATTCTCTGAAAAGACAAAGGCAATGTGGTTTAACTTTTCAGAAGTGTCACAAGGAATAAGGTTAGCATAATTTTCTTTGACAGCCAAATATTCTGAAGGAAGTCATCTCCTCTGTGGTAATGAGAGTTTAACAGAGCTGTAAAATGATACCAGGTCTTTGATAGACATGCATAAATCAAGAAATAATAACAGCAGAGGAAATGAACAGCTTATCTTATCATGATGGCTGTTTGCATTACAAAGTATCATGAATGTCCTGCAAAAATGCTGTTTTACTAGAAGTTCAAAAAAGTGACTGAAGTGGAACATCATGAATTGAACTTAAACAGTTTAATAGAGCCAAGTTCCATGAAAATAACCGGCAATTAAATGGTCAAATTCTTGACCTGAACATGTCTGCACTCTCCATGATTATGTGTTTCCGTTATATTCGTCACCTGAAAGAGCTACAACCACAGCACCTTTGTAAGTGCTGCTTAAAAAACATTCTTGAAGCATTTCAAGTAACACAAGCAGAAATCAAATCCTTGCAAAACATTTTGCAAATGAGGGAAGATGAGCTGAATGTTGGACTACGTTCAAGAACCAGGGAAGAAAAAGTACAGATATTTCACTTGTAATCTGAAAGCATTCTAGAAGAGGCAGGAAGGGAAGTATGGATGTAAAAAGTAAGTAGGCTGCATCACTTATCTTGCATACAATGCCACTGAGGAGAGTGCCCAGAATCTTACTGGGTAACAACTACCATTTCTAAATTGAATTTTGCATAGGAGACAGCACAAGAAATTCTAATTCAGTCTGTTCATGGCAAGTCTGGTGACCAATACAGAGCAACATGCACTTGACAAAAATCAAATCAAAAAACTCCACCCACAAACAACCACCAAAAACCCCAAACCACAACAACTACCCCCCAACTAATCTGTAATGGAAACAAAACTGAATGAACCCAAAGCAGCCTCTCTGCAAAAGCACAGGCTGATGTATAATCATTGGAAGTGATTGTTATTTACAGCACTTAAAACTAGCACAGTTTCAGTTAAGTCTGCTCTTGGCACTGTTTACTTAATATTAAGAAGAATTAATCCTTTCTTAACATTGAAAGGATTGAAAGATGAAAATTGAACTCTGATGGAAAAAGTTGTTACTGTTGTAGTTAAATAAAAATTTTAAACCCAAACCTAAAATAATTAATAACTTGCATTGTGAGTTTTGTAAATAGAAGATGAATGTTAATTCAGAACTTGCTGCAAGCCAAATGAGTGAGGGTTTTGTTGGGTTTTTGTTTGCCTGTTTTTAATAAATAAAATATTCGGACTTAAGTAAACAATCCAAGCCTCAGAAGTACAGTAAAATAAACAAACCTGAATTATTTTAGTCTTCTCAAATTTTTACTTAGACCTCAAATGAAATAATTAAAGTAATTTTTATGGAAGCTGTTAGTTTATTTCATACAGGAGTTTCAGATAGAGAAAAAAACCCACATGGGTAAAATAAAGAATTTTGAACTCAAAAATGTTTTTTATAAACTGCAGTTATTCAAATTCCCTTTAGCCACCATAAATCAGTTTTCTGGAAAACATTTGATTTCAATAGGGAACATCTGATAAATATATGATATTTGCAATGATAAATGATAAATGAAAAGATTAGCTTTTCCTTTTGCATCTATACAGGACCTCAGCAATTATGTTAAGTGATGCAAATCCACAAAGACCTTGAAGCTCAGCAATGTATTATAGACGTCTCTTTCCAAGTCATGCTGACATTATTTAAACCAAAGCATTTTTTTAGGAAACTACTTCAATACTAGGAGAGCAATGTGAAAGAACTTCTAAAAATGATCTGAAAATTAGACACTTGAAAATTATCCTAAAACTGTGAAAAGATTGACTTTATGCTGATTTATCGCTCGCACTGAATAAGGTCTTTAAGGCTAAAACCGCAAAACTCAAGGCCAATTCTGTTTCAAGTGAGGCACTTAAGTTATAAATGCATAGATAAGGTTAGTGACACACTTCAATAGGTCTGAATACAATGACAAAATGCCTGAAACACATCCACCACACACAAAACCCCCCACTATTCTAAGAAGTAATCTGCATACACTTTGAATAAATGCATGAAATAAAATTCCATCACTCACTAAAAAGCCCAGAATTCACATAGCACTACCATTACATGCTCTTCACTTTACATGTGTTTTATGCTTCTTTCTCTCTATTTGGGTTGGATTCAACCTCCACAAAACAGTACATTTTCTGATTTCTTTGCCTCTTACTGGAAATTGTAACTCCAAAGCCTGAAAGGATGGTAGTTAGTCTAAGCCAGCATTACTACTGAGAAATGTTCTGTCCTCCCCTTATCCCTGTGCTGTGCTACTCCATGCTGGCACATCTGCCTGTGCTGTTGAACACAATCTGGGGAGGGACTGGGTAAAAAACATCTTAGCAAACCAAACACAGAGGCAAATTTTTCAGCAGTGTACCTCTGTCCAACTTGCTGGGCAGCCATACAATGTCTTGACAATATGTAGGGGACAACACAGTAGTGGACTTAAGAAGATGGGGTCTCTTCCAGTATTAAGATGGCAAATTCAAAAGCTGTTGAAAACCTTCAGTAATGTTAGTGAAAATTTTGGGGGACAAGGAGTATGTTACAGAGGATTCGTTTTTGTTAGATGCCTCAATCACAACAGAAGAAATTTTGGCTCCCCTTCCCCACTTTGACCCAACAGAGCAGCCTGATAAATACTCACATGGCATAACAGGGAGCAAGAAGGTACAAGAGGAAAGTATTCTTTATCAGTAGTTTTGCTGCTGAAGAAATTACATCATTGTTGGAACTGCTCCTTAACACAGCCTATACTAGCCCTGGGTAATCCTTTGAAAGTCTTCACAGAAATATTACTACAAAATGTCTTTCACAGAAGTTCCATTAGCAAACCCCACGTAGAGAGATATAAAAAATCCACCACGTTTAAAACTCTTAAATAAGTTTGTATATGAAATGCAAAAAAAGGCTAAAAAGCACTTCTGCTCGTGTAAGTTACGCAACATCAGACAAAGACAGCTCATCTTGGGGATGATTCAATACTGTCAAAAGTCTATGCTGGATCATGCCTGCCAAGAACCTTAACAAGCACAGAGCAGCTCGTAGTATAATTTCACTCATATGGGTAGCTGCAAAGTAGATGGACAGCAGATGAAAACGGACAGAAGATCCAGTAAGGCACATTATTTTCCTTTTCCACCTTGCAATTTGGTGCCAAGACATGCCCTCCCCCCCAGAGGCTAAGAAGCAGCATTGGTAGTCTGCCATTTAGAGATCAATCACATTTGAAACAGAAGATGGCTAAGAGGGAGACTCATGCTCAGACACTGAGTTAATGGAAGGCTTAAAAAGAACAAACTTACACTGTTTTGCACTGCCAATACACTGACTTTCAGACATACTTATGCTACCTAAAAGTGATTTACAGAGCAGTTCAGATGAACACCACAAATAAAGAAAGGTGAAAATATCCAAGTCCCCAGGCTAGACATAACTGAAGTTCATTGAGTAAGCTAAGCCATGCTTTGGGTCCTTCTGCAGTTTACTTTTACTGAGATTAAACCATGAAGAAAAGCCTATATATTTGAAGACTTTATCGCAAATGGAAGTTATTGCTGAAGATTAGTCTAGGTAACCACATACAAAGCAGGGTATCAGGAAGCCTTTTGTTATTGCTGAATTGTGCTTATGAAACTTCTGCCTTCTATTACCTGATGACCATTTTTTGCAATACTTTTTTATTTCTTAGTGTTAGATGGCAATTAAAGCTGCTTGATTTCCCAGAGCTGAGGTTTAAAATACTGGTCTTTCATCCAAAAAAACCTTTGTATTGAAACGATTTAGTAATCATTTTTGTCACCCATCCACAAAACAGACAGAGTGTCTTTGGTATAATAAAGAAATATGGATTACATTTTGTTTGCATAGTGCCACTTCAATCAAATCAGGTAAAAAAAATTATCACATGAATTAAGTATGAGTTGACATGGAAGAGCTGGCCAAGGATGTGGCAATAGAGAATCTGTTTCTGGAAGATGAAATTAAGACGGGGTTTTTCCACCCCTTTTCTTTTTCAGCTTTTGAGCTACCTACCTACAGCAAAATTCTCATTTTGGCACTTCTACAACTGCTACAAGCTCCTTTGACATCAGAAATTTGATTACTGAATATACTCTATACAGACTGCATAAAGACCTCAGAAAAGCTGAAGGTACTTAAAACACAAAGGGCTGATGTTGAGCCAGGTGACACAGCAGCACAAACTATCAAATACTTCTAAAAACAGCAGGTATCTTTGACAGGTTTTTGAAAGAAGATACTCCGGGGGCAGTGTTTATGTAGGTATTTCTTTTTACATATAAAGATACCAAAGCAGTTTACATCCAGCAAGAGGAGATTTTTTTGTTTGTTTGCTTAGAAAGATCTGACATGGCTGAAAAATTGATATTGGAGGAATTAGATTTCTTCCTTTACCAAACTGTCAAGGCACTGTATGAGAACACTTACCACTGATCAAAAGAAGCTGAAGACAGACTCTTTGCTGAAATCTTCCTTATTATGGAACTCATTCTTCAGCTGCACTACCAATTTTATTTTGAACAGATTTCTAGAGTTGTGATAAAGCCCATCCTTTCTTGTAGGCAACACATATTTAGAAGGGGATTTAAGCTCTCTGACTCCACTAACAGTTAACTTTTGTAGGACTTCACTAGCAGGAAAGAAATGCTGAGCAAAAAAGATGCAGAAATTATTATGCTGAAGTGGTTAGTAACCACTGAATTCCAGGTATCTTGTGTAGGACTTTTTAAAAGACGTTTCTCCATGTAACCATACTCTCACTTCTAAAGACTTCAACTTCTTAGAATAAATCTTCACTACCAAAACTAGCAGCAGTCTTTCTTATTATTAAATGAGATATTTCAGTTTACATAGTATTTGTTCTTATAGCCTGACTCTAAAATATATTAACGCTGAGGTTGATAACCTCGCAGAAGGTAACAACCCCCCCCTTCACCTCAATAAATCAAACCCATTAAAATGGAATGTGGTACAATCAGTTCACCTTCCTGGTGCTGGCCAAAGAAACTAAGAATACATTTCAGGAGACTGACAATATCACTTGAGAGGACATCAATGCACTTTGCAATTCATCACCACTGGGCTGAAGGCTTCAAACTGAGGTAGCTTACGCAAGCCTAATTTAATTTGATTTGCTAAGCTGAAGCAGTTCACATGATCAAATCAATCCTGAACTGAAAAGCTGATACCCTCAGACACAATGCCTTCTAACAGCTTCTAATGCTTTTTCTAGAAGTGCAACATAAAGTCACAGTCACACCCCAAACCACAAGTTTTAAGCATACAAACAGTTCCAGAGCCAGTGGGAGTACTTGCAAATAAATCAACTACAGATTAAAACTCCTTACTAACATCTATCTGCACATGTCTGAACTATCCAAACTTCTCTTACACAGTAAAAGGAGATAGTGAGCCTAAATGGATTCGGGCCACCATGGGAGGGATACCCATGGGCAGGTGAACTCCATCTTTTTCTACGCTCCACTGCCTAGATAGCTTCTGACTTCAGTGCAAGCTTCAACACCCAGCTTCTCAGCTGAAATCTAAATTTAGATGTCTTAATCTGGAACTGAATTCCACTCCTAATAAGATTAAAGTTAATAATGTATTCAAGTATATTGCTAAACCAAGGTCTTGATTAACGTGGCTTTTAGTCAGTAAGAGTCCTGAAGAGCTGCATGCAATAAATTTAGCAGCATCTAAAGATATGCTTAACTGCAGGGTGAGCCAACAGAGCCTATTTTCAGGCCTGTAATAAATAAAAAGCAAGAAATATTTTTTTTCCTCAACAATTACACATAAATACAAAATTAATTCACTGAGCAGACAGGAGTTTCTGAACCATCGTTTGCAAGACCACGTATATTATTTGTGAAACTTTTTTCATCAGGGAAGCACAATCAAGATAAGAAAGCCAGACTAATGCAGAAGTGTTGGGATTTTCAAAGACAGCTACTGGGTTACAACTATTTAGGACATTGCTACTTAATAATAGCCTTATTAAAGGTATTAGTTTTAAATCTTCACACCTTGTCATTTTCATCAGCACTCTACTATTTATTCAGAAACATACAAAGATGGAGAAAACACACACATCTTATAAAACCCACAGAAGACAGCACAAACCTTACTTACATCCAGAGAACACCACTTAACAGGTTCGTACCACTATGGGGAAGTCATCTGACTCCTACACATGCAGCTTCAGTCCCCAGTCTCATAATATAGATAAACAAACATTTTTGTAAGGCAAAAAACCAAACACCCACAAACAAAAACCCACCCCAAACCAAAACAACCAAAAAACCCACAAGTCTTATCATTAGCAATCACCAAGGGTAAAAGTAACAGTGTTAACCCTGTACGGCAAAAAAAAAAAAAAATCACTAGCTGTACGTAGGAAAATTATTCACTGTCTCATCAGCCAGGGTTTACAAAGTCTTACTAATTTCTCGCTATAAAATTTTCAGCTCAAAATGAATGAGCAAACTCTTAAACCACTGACTTACATATGCAGACTGGTGCCCAAGTGATCATTAACACAGTATCACCTCCACCAGGCAGAGACAATTCTGACTGCTTGACTTGAAATTTCCAAGTCTACAAACCCAGAAACTTAGTAGCACAAAAACATATCCATAAATAAAATCCCTAAAAAAAAAGTATATACACACTACCTTTACCAATACATACTGCCACCCGAGGAACACGTTTTTTTTTATTGTCAAGGGAAATCAAAGACTTTGCAGAGCTTTGGGAATTTGGCCGTTAAGGGAAAAGAACACACTAAAATAACAGGGCCTACTCACATGAGTCACTTTGTCTTGTGTTATCTGTGAATGTCCCCCTTGAGTGCTTTTGAAAGAGTGGGTGGACTAGAGATGTATAGAAGTCTGCATTTTGCAGACAGGAACAGTAATAAACAAGGAATTGTACCTAGGAATTGTAGATCACCTTGTGACATACCAAAAAAAGGCAATTCATATCCAGTATTTTACCAATAATCTAGTCAATGTAGAGACTTAACCTCATAAAATGTCCCCAGAGAACTTACTCTTTCAGGAGCATTCAGGGACTTGAATTAAATAAAAAAAAAGTCAACTTTTGCTACTATAGGTCTTGAATGCAAAGATGCATCAAGATCTGATCAAAACTCTAGAGAAAACTTCACAGTCAATCACAGAAATGACTTCACAGTCATTTTCTAACGACTCCATGCTTCCTGCCCTTTTACAAACTGCTGTTAAGAGAGAAGGTCCATTCCTACAGATCTATGACCAGGTAAACAGAAGAACATCACACAGCCCAGGTAAAGCCTGTCTCTTTTGAGTCCCCTTTCTACTACTCCCACTAAAATGATTAAACTAGTCACGGCTTTACTGCACCCAGATTTACAGTATGGAATACATTGTCTGGTATGATGACTAATTGCATGAGGAAGGAAGAGACTGATATTTTCTAAAGAAGCAGTTTCATTTAGTATTCCAAGAACTGCAGCAGAATCTGGTATGAGGCTAAAGAAAACTTCCAGTGAGGACTTAAACTGTGTAAGCTGCCCCAGCCTACACGACAGACCAGCACTGTAAGAGGTGCTACTGCACGACACCTATGACTTTTATAGTTCTGAAGATAAACATTTCTTTACTTACAGCTGTTACAGAAATCTTTGTTTACGGAAATTGGATAGAAATGAAAAGCTGTCAAATCAATCTTTGACAAATTTCTTCTTGTGGATTATGACCAATGCCTTTGTATGTTTTGACAGCACACCAGTAGGTCCCAAATCTCCCCCAAGCAAGAGTTATTTTGCTCACCACACAACATAACAGATGGGCAAAAAGAAACATTTTTCTCCCTTTTCTCCCATTTTGTTTGGAAAGTAATGCACAAATCAGTTCAAAATAAAATTATACAGACATTGATACACAATACTACTTCAAATAATCCCTCAGACAGATTTTCCACTACTTATTTTCCCCAGTGCCAAAGGATAACAAAATGCACCAACATCAGTTAAAAAAGCTGCCCTAGCAGCATTAAGAACAGTAGGCACGTGGGACTCTGTATCATCATACTATATCTCTCTACTGTTACTTATTCTAATCATCAAACATTAGACTAAATAATCAATGAAACCTTACTCACCTGCCTTTCACAAAAAATAAGCTACCTTAAACAGGGACCACAAGGTAAAGCACAAGTACACTGCCAAAGCTACTGGCATGTGTCAAAGCCCCTTGTTTCCTATGCTCACATAGTGGAACTTCTACCACAAAGTGCACAAAAAGTCCAAGTCAAACAAGTTACTAATATGCCATAGATGGAGATTTAAAAATTGCTTTAGAATTTATGACAACGGCACAGTAACTGGATATTATGTAGTAAGTGTCACTATCACTACTAAACATCTCAACTTTTAGAAATTTAATTATTTGAACTTTCAATTATTTTCATTAAAATATTTCTGAAGAGAGAAAAATCTCTGTACTTCTCTATACAAATACATCTGTGGAATACTTTCTCACTGCAACATACATTTTTAAGAAAGTAACTTCATAACTTATGCATACAATATATTTTATTTCTTTCTATTACTTGCAACTGTACCATTGTAAGGCCACTTTGCTATAGTGCAATTAACGTACGGTAACGTTTTGCGGCTTTTCATGTTATAGCAAACAATAAAATTTAGGTACTAATTAGCATACAGAACAGGAGAATTCTAAAAATTAACTTCAGAACCCATGAATTAGTTGTTTATGAAAGTTCCTATGAACTACCAGAGAGTGCTAGATAGTCACTGAAAACCATGAAATTTAAGGAACTACTACAAAGAACAAATATAATTCAAATTCTCCACTTATCTAAATAAAACATGAAATTTAGCTACATACAGTTCCAGCGAGCACATCATGAGGGCAGCAGTTGAGAAGGTGGCTCTTGCACACTCGGTCATCACTGAACTTGATTCGCTGACGGGTCGTGTCACCTGCAATATAGAAATCAGCACATTCCAGGTCACAAATCTGCGGCAGTCACACATGTTCTGCAGGTTACATGCAAAGCGTTAACAGTGCCCTGTCACATACTGAAGGTTTATGGAAACTAGAACTCAAAACACTCTATGTTTCTTTGGCAGATAACACCAAAACCACAAATGTGTGTTTTAATGCTCTATAATGCTATTTAAAAATCCTCTCACACTTCCCCTTCAAAAATGCAGCAGGAAAAGTGCTTGAAACCAGAAAGTCAGTATTAGTTTAAAAACACTTTGATACAATAGCATTTGTTAAATGAGCTATATAATGCTCTGTTCAGACTTTGCATGAAATAGTGACGTATTTCTATGCAAGAATTAGCATATCAAAGCAGCCTCATAAACACAAAATGATACACATAGAGTCTTCACCAAATCCCACCTGATACTCATTTTACGATTTTGCTCTTGGATGCAATGCACCCTTTAACATCTGATGGGAGCAGCATAAAGAGTTGGCAGAAGAATGATTTTAAATGCTTACAAACCTGAAAAAAAAAATCAAACATATAGGCATAGCCTATATGCAAAATATTTTAGAGGTGTTTGCATATCTCCATATGATAAAACTTTTTTCTTCTACATGCTGTTTTGTTGGTCTGGAACATCTTAAATATATCTTCATTGTGGCAGGTTGCAGCTCCTGCATCAGCAGAAGCATCAACATGCCCAGACACTGAGGTCCAATTGTGAGGTTAAATAACCCCTTCCTGGAGCAAGACCTGAAGTCTTCAGAACAAAGTAACCAGCTGGTATTCTGGGGATGAGGGCTGAACATGTTTCCCTTTGAGTCATAACACAATTGTCACTGTTTGAAATTCAGAAGAGAGATCACTGCAATGGCTCTCTTCTTGTTAAGACACAGGCATGATAAAACACCTTAATCTCTCTAAGGATGCAGCCTTTTTTAAAAAAAACCCATAATTTGATATGATCTCTTATCATTGAAAACCTACTGGTGAATTACTGAAGCAAGAAGGGCTGCTAGGAGAAAAAGTGACATACAGTCAGCTCAGGTAGCAGCCTCTTCCATTTCATCAAATATTTTAAAGAGTGTAGATACATTTTGCAGTTATTCAAGTTTTTTTTATGGCTTCATTATTTGAAACTCTAAACTTCTATATTTGAATCTCTTAAACAATTCAAGAAGCCATATTCATTACTGAGGTTAACTACAACAGAGAGGAATAAAAAACCCGTATCTTTTTAGTCAAACCTTTCTTACTATTATGTAATCAGATTTTTAAATATCTGCTCTATGTATATGATGCTAATATATAACATTTTCAGATGGGCCATGTTTCAGATTATTAAGTAAACAAAAGCTTTCATAAACAACACGTGCTTAATTTGCCTGCGGGATACAACAGGTAAAACCTGTAACCCACACACCAAAGAGCTTCAAAGCAGTTCAACAATAGGTTTTCTAGAGGGCAACCTTACTGCTTGGTTATACTTACAGTACTAAAAATTTAGAGTAATCCCTTTATAATCATGCCTGCTACTGCAGTAAAGAGTTTTACTCTTCTTTTTTTTTTTTTCTTTTTAGGAGGTGGATCTTTAATTTTTTTAAACACATAACTGCGTTTGTTCCACATTCATTAACACATCTGAAAAGTTATTGATAACTCACGGCTCGGCGAATGCGGGGCCTTTCTGACACTCCCTTGCAGATTGATGTAGGCAGGCAAAGATACATTGAACCTTTATAAATAAAACAAGGGGCCAGATTGTTCAGTTTGTATAGAATAATAGACTCTGCCAGCAATTTTAACACAGCATCTAGAAATACATGTTGACTGTAAAGATTCTTCTATATAAAGACACATCAACAAAATAAAGAAAAGTATTTAAAAAAAACCCCACAGCTGATGGCCTAATAGCACTAACCTATCAGGAGTCAAGGAGTTACCAAGACCAGAAAATTGCTGAAAGACTCAGGTTCCTTAAGTAAAGTTGGCAAATAGTATTTTCACAGACATTACCTCTGAAAAGCTTTTTTCACACCTCTACCACAACTAGGTACTGATTCTACAGCTGAAATACAGTCTTTTTTCATCAAAGTGGCTAGCATGATAATCACAATTACCAACCCAAGGAAGACAGCATGGGGGGGGGAAGGGGCAGAAACTGATCAACAACAGTCTCAAGAATACTTTACACATTTGTATTGTAAACCTTTATTCTTTCTGCACGGCACCTTTATTCAAGCATTTAAAAAACTTTTAGAAAGGTTCCCTTACAAATATGATTGGGGTATTTACATTTTCTTTTCTACAAAAAGCAATTTTATACATGCATTTCTTTTTAATATATGCTTTTCAGAAGGAAAAGTTTATCAAAAAGAAAAGGTGCCATATATCACATTCTAACAGTGACTGACTGTTGTGTCCCTCTGGCAGCTCATTTGCAAGTCTGACAGCCTCAGAAAAAAAATGCTTTTATTCCTTCATAAATTTTGTGAGCTCCAATATTCCTAAATAGTGCACACTTCTTGGCAAAGACAGAAAATTTATTCTGCTGCTGACCTACAGATGAATCATCCTGAGGGGGTGATGGCCTGGGGTCTACATAGGTTGCTGAGGGGGAGGGAAGAATAAAATCTGTGGATCCACTATGCACCTGACATTCTGCCTACAGCAAATGAGATTTATGCAGATGCCTTCTAAAAACTAAAACAACACAAACAGATGTGTTCTTGGGCCAAGGACTTCTGCAGTACAGCAGGTAACCAAGATGCTACTTCTGCTTGTCAAACTGTAGGGAAGTTGATACATTCTTTGTATGGTCAAACAAACAAGTGAATGCTAAATCTAAATAATGAGTATCAAAAAAATGCCTTATATATTCTGTAATAAGAAAGTAATACACCCAGGCAACAAGCAGCTGCAGTCACCTAAGTTTCAGACATATTCTTGAACATTTATAAAGAGGACACTACCACTGATATCTCAGACCTTATTACAAATTCTGTTTTAATAGGTAAATAATTAAATTAGCTCAGAATAGCAGTTTATTTAACCCTGCCTCTGAAGAACAGCACAATATTCAACTCCTTGATCTTTAAGACTCATGCTCATTAAAGAAATGAAAGTAATTTACCAGGGCATTACACGAGTCAACATCTATTACTGTAAGCCATCCCTGTGTTTACAATTAGATTTTTTCCACTAAAAGAAAAAATCATATGGTTGATAAAATTTATATGGAGAAAAGATAAATTAGATTTTTCCCAAGAAGCATCAGCTTTAGTTTTACTTAAAGTACCTGTCCCAAACCACGTTTCTCCAAGAGATTACTTTCCTGGTAAATGGAGAACTTTGAAACAGAAAGAAAAGAAAAAAGCAAAACACCAAGGAATCTTCTATACTTGCACATTTCATATCCTTTAAAAGCATAAGGAAACTGCACACAAGCTACACAAATAGTCAAGAGATTATGGCAGTAATGTAAACTTTCTAAAGGAAGTTTTCTGTTTTGTATAAAACATACTGACTACAAAATTAACATCAATATTCAAGACCAGTGCATACTGCTGATTAAGGAACATGCAGAGGTTAAGCTTACAATGCGCACTTGTACTACACAATTCACTTTGAACTCCCAAGTCTAATCTATTAACAAGCCACCACAATGTCATTCCTGTTCAGTATATTTTAATCACAAACCAGCAGAACAAACACTTATGCACCAACAATGCTTAGCATAGTAACATGCTTATAACAATGACTTCTTTGATCCAGCATCTCTTACTGTTCTGATGCACCCTAATACACTACTGTCAACAATCCCAAAGCACTGATGAGAATTACCCTTTATAATCCAACTGTAACCTCTAATTGTAAACCAGTGGTGCAACCCATGCAAAGGAAACAAAGTGAGCTTTCATTTTCATGCCATGGACTTCTTGAATTAAGATACATCAACAAAAAATGGTTAATTTTCCACTCAAATTTTTGAAGCATGAGTCCCAACATGTTGGCAAGGGACTCTGAAAGCTTTATTCAAGATGAGCTACTAACTGGGTGGAGTATGTGTTTAAAAACTGTGTATCAAATTCCACCCTCAAAGCAAGCCCAGTCTAACCAGTATCCAAGGCCATTATTTAACTGAGGCTTATGCAGGCACCGAATATCCTGCTCCTGCTGCACAGTGAATGGGCAAGCTAATTCTGATACTCCTGTCACTAACACTGGACGTGTCCTGATCCTAACACTTTTAGAATAATATATATTTCTAACCAGGACTGCTTCTGTTTTACACCATGACTGAAGCAACACTAGTGAATGCAGAGTATAATGAAACCATCTTTTAGCTAATGCATTACAAGTGGAACAAATACAGGAATGGTTTTCCTTGAGGTATGAATATGCCCATTTGCTTCTTCATAAATGCCATTTTAGACAGCATCCCAAGTAGAGAATAATTCCTCAAGTCCTTCACTGTTCCCATAATTTTTAAGGTGCAAACTATCAGAACTTTATAGCAAAGCCAGAAAATACAGACAATTCACTAAACACGGTCATTGCTCTTAAAACCTGACCACTCCTGACAAAGCACCCTTTCATGAAGTTCGTGTGTTGTGACTACTTTCAGATTTCTGAGCTGATTTCAGTTCAACAATTTGGGGAGGTTTTGCAGAAATTCCCATATATGAGATATTTTTCTCTGCCTTTGCTGCTGCTCTGTACTTGAAAGCAGAGCTCTTGGAAGAGGCTCTTGGCTCCCTAGCCTGGCTCTAAGCCTGGAGCTATCCAAATGGCTAAAAAAACCTCAACAAGGATCTATCAAAGTTTAAACACACATACCACCTCTTACCTCCAAGAGTGAAGCAAAGTGAAAACCACAATCTACCTAACCCTGCAAATACCAACATCAACCATCCACCCATTGTTAAGTTCACATAAATTCTTCAATAATCCCATGCTAAAACAAAGAAATTAAAACATGGGTTACAAGTTCTAGATTACACCTCTGTTACCATATAAAATGTGCCATCAAACACAGAATACACTAGAATAAGCACACAAGTGTCACTCCAATTCCTTCCAAACAATGAGGACAGCAAAGTCACACATTACTAACCACTACTAAGGATAACTGAAGCATAACCCAGAAAAACCAGTTACAAT
Source organism: Promerops cafer (assembly GCA_013398275.1). Classification (NCBI taxonomy): domain Eukaryota; kingdom Metazoa; phylum Chordata; class Aves; order Passeriformes; family Nectariniidae; genus Promerops; species Promerops cafer. The sequence continues at coordinate 178,744 of VZSE01014770.1, read as the reverse complement.
GTGAACAGATGCAAAAAGCTTCAAAGGCAGAAGAAGTTGATCTACAACAAGAAAAGTGTGTTTGCCAGTAACAGCTGAAGAACTGAGTTAAAGACTTCAAACACAGCAGCTCAGCTCAACAAGCTAGCAGGTGAAGCAAAAGGAGGTGCTGACTGGCACTTCATACACATGGCTTCTGTCTAAAGGCTCCAGAGAGTTTTCTGCTAGTCACATAGCATAGTATTTGTTAGGATGCTTGAGAGAACCTTTTCAGGACCACATGTAAGTCTCAGAAGCACGCACAAATTCACCTGTCTCTTAAGAGAATCTAATTAACTTTGCTAGATTTTCATATTTCTAGACTGTAGTCTAATTTTGAAGTGGTGGCAATTATTTTAAAAACACAAAGCACCACCACATTTCTTTGCAACAGTCAAGTCTTAGCAGTTTCAAGACAGTGGGTGGCACCAGGGCCATTGGGATATGCTGTGTCTGCACTACTGTCACAAGTAATGATCCTGCTTCACCCCCTGCTTCCAACCAATTCCTCAGGCTGACTCCAGCACTCACACCTGCAGCAAGGCAGAGCACATAACTGACCTGGTGGAAAATGAAACACTCGGGCAAGATAAGCTGATTCAAAACAAAATGGGATCTTTCTCATCAGGCCTTTTACAGAAAACTTTTCAATCTTTGCCCATTTAAACTATATTCTTGGAAAAAACCCCAATCTTGGGGATACTAATATCAATTGTTAACATTTCACTCAATACATAAATGACTCAATTTATAATCATGATTCGATCTGTAAGGTTCACTCCTGTTTTCTGGAGACCAGAGATGGCAAAAGCAGGGTTTACCTAACCATACTACTAAAAAAGGGTTCCTCAGTTTTACAGTTGAAAAATAGAATTGTAAAAAATAAAAGTAATTTTCTTCTATGTGCTATGTACTCCTAAATGACAAGTTCCCGCAGCTCCGGTCAACAACAAAAAATTCAACTTGAACTAACCTTTTAACTATTGACATATGGAACAAAAACTCCTTTAGTTTTAAGTGTTAGCAGTTAAAAAAAAACACAACAAAAACTCTCATACATAAGATTAGCACCTGGTTTTCAATACTACTTATTTCTCAATATTTGGAAATCCCATATAATATATTCAGTAATTTATATTTAAAGCCTCTCTAGGTATGGCAGGTTATCAGTACTTGGAATGCCATTTCAGAGATTTTTTTCAGCCTGCAGTCATGACTATATTAAAAAAACCCAGCTTTTTACTAGCATTGAAATCAAAGATACTTTTTTTTTTTAATTTTGGCACAGTCCACATCCAATTTAGCTTTCCACTTGTCAAAGAAGTGTGCAAGAGAAGGTTAACCTAGGTAATATGCAATGTATTTTTAAAAACCTACGTGCTTTTAAATAATAATCAATAAACGTTTNCTTTTTTTTTTTAATTTTGGCACAGTCCACATCCAATTTAGCTTTCCACTTGTCAAAGAAGTGTGCAAGAGAAGGTTAACCTAGGTAATATGCAATGTATTTTTAAAAACTCACGTGCTTTTAAATAATAATCAATAAACGTTTTTTCCCAGGTGTGTAAAAGAACCACTCCTGCCATTCAGACATTTATTTGTACTGACATCACCAACACAACTGCTTTTCATATAACCCAGATGTATTCTAAGAACTGCAACTCACTGGCAAGTCCTGAGAAGCACCTGCCAAGTGCCCTCGGTTTCACTCCCTGTCAGGTGTCTGTCACATGAGCAAAGGCAGGAACGGAGCAGGGGGCAGTGGGCCGGGCAGCTGCCAAGAGGCTGGCGAGCCCCACATCCTGGCAGGTACCAGCCAGCCAGCGATGCCGTGTGACTGCAAGCGCATCCATCCTGCTGCCCCCTCTCAGCCAAGAGAGGAAGCAAGCTGCCAAAGAAGTCGGGAAGCTCTCAGCTGCCCCTGCCCACAAGCACAGGGCCCTCTGGGAAAGGGTACAGGCAGGGCAGGCCTGGAGCAGCACACCTGCTTCTGGATGGCCGCACGCTGGGCAGCCCTGTTTGACATGGGAAGACTCCTCTCTAAGACTCCTCTTCATTAGCATTCTTACAGCTTAGTGGGTATTTTTTGAAACACTGCAACCAATACAAAACTGTACTTTCTTGCTGTTCTCGGAGCTTAACAGCAAATCCATAAAAACATTTAATCACTACATCTTCCAGGCTTTTCCATTCTCGCCCTAGGGACACCGGTTATAATGAGTGTGCACAGTCCCACAAATTACAGCCTACAGCTCATCTCCTAAAACCATGTCTGAGCATCTCATTGTGGAATTTTCAAAAGCATTTTCAGAGCGTGTTCATATTTTCTACAAATTATACTGTAACCTAAAAGGGGGAAAAAAACCCAAAACAATCCCACATATATTCAGGCGACTGGTTTTAAATTTACCTCTGAGTTTTTTCTATTCCCACTGAAGAGATCAAATGTTTGATCTACCTTTTCTAAAATAGGTAAGATTTTTAAGTCTTCATATTCTAGGCTTCTCAAATAAACCCCAAACAAGACAAACCTGCCAGACTTTGTAAAGTATAAAACTAAAAAGCACTTTGGTAATATTGAACAATATAAAACAAAAACATTGCCCAAGAAAGATTATTTTTTCAGAAACTCTATTGCATTTTAAATTCTACTGTGTTGCCAGGCAGAGTAAAATCAAAGGCAATGGGGACAAGTGCTGAACTTAAAGTTCTGACCTACCAAGAAATTTAAAAATTGCCACATTCTAATGAAAAGCTTCAATTTGCATGTTAACAGAAATAGACTATTTGTCAAAGGTAATAGGAATATAAAAAACCTAACAACCCCAAACCCCACTATTCTCAAGGTTAGCAATATTTCAATGACCTTGAGCCTGGCCTTGGATTTATTAAGTACCAGCTCTGCAAAAAAAGGTTCATCTTAAATTCCGGTGTACAATTCAGTTTAAATGATGCTCCAGCTCCACTGGATTTTTTTTTTTTTTTTTTAAACTAGAATGGTGTTACACAGAGATCTTCAATCCAATCATGGAAGCCAGTTTTACAAATGGTCTTCTCTTCTTATCCTTCCCTACCCTGCCCATTTTGTTTAAATGCTTCCTTTCTAGCCAGTTAGTTTTTGAACAGTTCAGCACATGTGGTTTAGGAATTACAGGGTGAGCAGGAAGAGGGGAATACAATTATCAATACAGTAACTATCTTCTTACAAAGTCACAGAAAATATAGCCAGAAATGGCTTCTCTTGGTTTAGATTTTAGTCACTCAACATTTTTGGGCAGCTGTCTCAAGTAAATCACACTCTTCTCCCACCATGCAACAGAAAATACCTTCAGAAACTGAAACAGCTCCTCCACCCCCCTGAAACCTTCTGTGTAGTGTTAGGGTAGCACTGAGACAGCAATCTAGGTGCCAACACTGAGAAGACTTGAGTTTCATAAACACAGTGTTACTTTGCCAAGCACTTAGACATACGCAGCCACAACAGGAAGTATTGGAAAATCTTCTGGAGCAAGACAAAAGCACCCCAAATTAGATCCTGTATGACAACAATTCACTAAACAGCCTTACCCTGGAAAAGAAATCTTTGCAGAATAATTTAGAGCTCAGCAGAAAGCGTTCATGATACAAGGAGTATGTGTAAACCAGTTACATTTGTTTGAAATTCTAGATTATACTAAAAGAAGCTGCCATAACACATTAGCCCAGTACCAAGAGATGATCAGGACATACAAGGTACGTCCCACTTCCCACATTCTACTCGGTGCATAGGGAAACAGGTAACCGTAAATTCAACATGAAGCTTCAAAAAACGTGAAACGTCTGCAAGAGTGAGTACACACTAAGTGTGAGTACCACATGCAGAACATTTAAATTATCTCTAATTGCCGCCTACCCTCGGGTGCAGTATTCTCTTGTCTGCAAGTTAAGAACTGCACAGCATAACTGGAACTGCTTTTTTCTAGCAGCTCCCCTAACTATCTGGATTTATGAGCGAGTGCCGGTTCCGACTTCCAAGCTGATCGCCATGCACCCCGACAAAAATTGCAGGAAGCTTCACGCAGCAATACTCTTCACTGTGTGATCGCAGAGCGATCTGAAACCTGACCGTACATCTCCTATCTCCCTCTGCCTCCAGACAGAGGGCTTCAACTTGGCTGCTTAGGGATTGTTTTTAAAAGAGTTTGTCCACTTGGGTCAATCCCACATTGCCTTTTAGAAAGAAACAGCCATACCCGCCTGCTGACTAACACGATGGTTTGAGCCAGAATTTAGACAAATCTATAACGACACAAAACCCCACCCCGCTCTACTAGAACGGCTGCTGGCTTGGGGGAATTTTTTGCTTCGCTATGTCCTCTCCTCGATGATCAGCATCTCGCAACCTTGTGTGCCCCTCTACGATGACCGGCGGAAAGGCTGCGCGCCGCGGACGCCGCCAGGAGCGGATCTCCAATAGCAGCAGGACCGCCAGCGCGGCTGCCCGGACAGTAGCCGGCGCCGGCAGCTCCGCGAGGGGAGGCGGTGCCCGGCTCCCCCCCACCCCGCCGCCGATGGCCCCGGCAGCCCCGCCCCGCGGGGGGTGCGGCGAACGGGCCTCGGGCCTGCCAATCCCGGCGAACACCGCCCGGCCCGCCCG